>CAUYLG010003791.1:0-50966 GCA_963573385.1 Cacajao melanocephalus
GTCACAGATTTCTGTTCCCATATTTGCTGTTTAATGTCGCAATGTAACTTGCGTCATCAATGAAGAACTAAAAGGTATATAATCAGGCTTATGCACACAATAAACTCGCTACTCTGGCATGCTACTGGCATCGCCTGGGTAGTCCTCCAGACCCCACTGTCTGTCTGTCTGTCTGTCTGTCTTTTCTTCCGCGCACTCTCTCCTCCAGGTTGTGAACATCTCCGAGTTGGGGCGAGGCCTCCCGCAGGCCCCAGTTACTAGGGTGGTTGAGGCAGGTGAATCACTCAAAACCGGGAAGCGGAAGTTGCAGTGAGCCAAGATCGCACCACCGCACTTCAGCCTGGATAACAGAGTGATATTCCGTCTCAAAAAATCAAAATGCCTTCACTATTGTTTCATTCATTATTTCTTTCATTCATTCAACAAACCTATTTGTGTACCATGCTGTTTGCCAAGAGGATATTCTCAACTTAGAAGGAGAGTACCATCATTTTTTTCCCCATTTCAAGAAACTCTCCTTTATCTTCTAGCCACAGAGCTAACAATCACTAATGATGGAACTTTGGGAAGGCAGCACGGTAATGCATCTGAAGTGGTATAGCAATGTTGCCTCTGTGATGTGTCCCTCCATGAAATTGTCACACCATGTGTTCCACTCAGAACCTTCCAGTAGCTTCCCATGACACTTAAAATAACCACCAGCTAGGCCACAGATTATCCAGTCTTTGCACTTTCCAGCTTCATTTTCCTTTGCGTACCTGTCATACACTCCTTTCCAGGAATATCTTGCTATTTTTTAAAAGAAACCAAGCAAGCTCTTACCTCAGTGGCTTTACACTACTGTGCTGCTGCCGGAGACCCTTTTCCCTCATTTCATTCACACCTCTCAAATAACACCTCATCAGATAGGCTGTTTTGGAAATTTACTCTTAAAAAGCCTTCCCATTATCTCTGTTTCCTGTTTTTGATTCTTCATGACATTATGCTATATTTTTCTTTGATTTTTGTTTACCATCTGACATGGTTTGGCTCTGAATCCCCACTCAAATCTCGTCTCAAATTGCAATCCCCATGTGTTGAGGGAGGAAACTGGTGGGAGGTGATTAGATCATGGGAGCAGTTTCCCCCATGTTTTTCTGCTGATAGAGAGGAAGTTCTCAAGAGATCTGATGGGTTATAAGTGGCAGCTTCCCCCGTGTGCTTTCTTTCCTGCCGCCTTGTGAAGAAGGTACTTGCTTCTCCTTCCTCTTCCACCACGATTGTAAGTTTCCGGAGGCCCAGACAGGCAGAACTGTGAGTCAATTAAGCCTCCTTTGTTTATAAATTACCCAGTCTCAAGTCGTATCTTTATAGCAGTGTGAAAACGGATTAGTTCACTCTCTATTTTCCTTAGTGGAATGTGAGCTCCTTGAAGACAAGGGCTTTGTCTGTTTTGCTCATTGTTGTATCCCCAGCACATTTCAGGCAGTAAAAAAAAAAAAATGTTGAATGAACAAATAAATTCTGGCACTTAGTAAGCAAGAGAGAAACTCAGAGCTCATGAACCAAGTAGATTCTGTTCCAGCAAAATGTGGCCAGATGCTAGGGTCTAAGCCCCCCACTGCTGTTGTGTACACGTACATGCACAAGCTAGGAAAAATAGGGGGGTATCAGCTCACTGTCAGTTTTTTGCTCACATCTCCGTACATGCAGATGGGGTAGAATTGTGCTCAGCCAATTAATGTGACAACTGGCTCCAAAGTTACAGTGGGAATTCAGCCAAAAGAGAGTTACATAATCCAAGGTTAGAACAGGATGTTAAATACTCCACAGACAGAAAATTAGAATTTATAGTACCTCACTTTACCAGTCTAAAATTTCCCATTGTACAGAATGCAAATCATCCTCACAATATTTCAAGCCCTATTTGTCCTTCTGTGTCCCATGGACATAACCAGCTTTTTGTCTTTCTTTATGTGTACCTTTAAATACATAAACGAACCATAAAAAATATCCGACATTTACTTTGTTTAATCCAACTTTTAAGGGTTTTGATATGAAATGCTGTGGTTCTATTTGAAAGTAATGAGGCCAGGCACATTTACTTACACCCGTAATCCCAGCCCCTCAGGAAGGTGAGTGGGAAGATCATTTGATCCCAGGAGCTTGAGGCAGCAGTAAGCTATGATCACACCACTGTACTCCAGCCTGGGCAATAGAGTGAGACCCTATCTCTTTAAAAAAAAAAAACAAAGGGGGGGCGGGGGGAGAATGATAGTGATTTTGTCATTGGCCAAACACTGAGGCTTGAGTCCAGCATTACCTGTCCAATTGCCAGTTCAAGTCTGCCCCCTAGAGTATCAGAGTGTCTTGACAGTAATAACGAGCTGTATTAAGTTCATAATGACACTGGCTTTTCTGGGAGGCTGCCATACTGTTTTCTGAATTATTTGAAAGTGTGTCAGATATTGCTTTTATAAGCAAAAATAGTTTCCAATTTAGGAGTGAAAATATTAACTACAAATTCAATTTTTAATTGTGAGAGAGTAATCTATGACAGTGTTTTGCCTAAAATAGACAGAATTAGTTCAAGTTTTAGGGCCCTGCTTGTTTAGAGTCACAGCCTCAAACTGTATATGTCCCTCAGTGTACACAGGAGGTTGGTTCCAAGATCCTCACAGGTACCAAAATTCGATGATGCTCAAGTCTCTTATGTAAAATGACACAGTATTTGCATATAACCTATTCACACCCTCCTACATACTTTAAATCATCTCTAGATTACTTATAATACCTAATATAATGTAAATGCTGTGCAAAAAGTTGCTATACTGTATTGTTTTTGTTTGGGTAGCTTTTTATTGTTGTATTATTATTTTTGTTAGTTTTATTTTTTAATATTTTTGATCTGTGATTGGTCGAATCTGTTAATGTAGAATCTGTGCATATGGAAGGCCAGCTATATATTGAGATGCTACTATGTGATAGGTGCCTACTGAATTTTGGGAATGGAAAGACGATTAAGACATGGATTTTCTCACCAAGATTTCACAGGCTAGCGGGGAAGACAGACATGCGAGGAAATCATTCCATAACAAGATGAAACCTACATGAAGTATACTATAGCACAGAAAAAAATATGAATAGACAGGACACTTTTGTTTGGAGAGGAAAGATGGAAAGAAAGCAATAAGGAAGGAAGACAGTTTAGCTATAACAAATTTTACTTAAAATGTTGTAACTAATATTAGGCCAATTAACCCAAAACACCACCTTGGATTAATTAAATTTCAGTACTCTTGAAGCTCAGTTAAACTTAACAAAAAAAAATGTGACATATATACACCATGGAATACTATGCAGCCATAAAAAACGATGAGTTTGTGTCCTTGGTAGAGACATGGACGAATCTAGAAACCATCATTCTCAGCAAACTGACACAAGAACAGAGAACCAAACACCACATGTGTTCACTCATAGGTGGGTGATGAACAATGAGAACACTTTGGCATAGGGAAGGGAACAACACTCACAGGGATAGGTAGGGGAGTGGAGGGGAGGGGAGGGACAGCAACGGGGGCTGGGGCATGGGGAGGATGGGGAGGGATAACACTGGGAGAAATGCCTGAGGTAGGTGACGGGCGTTGTGGGGGGATGGAGACAGCAAACCACCATGGCGTGTATGTAGCTATGCAACAGTCCTGCAGGATGCAGGTTGTGCACATGTACCCTAGAGCCCAAATACAATTTAAAAAAAATAAAATAAAATTTTAGTAATGTAAAAAGAGGCTTGAAAGTTAGCCAACATACAGATTAGTGCTATCTAATGAAATATAACATAAAACATATATATAATTTTAAATTTTCTAGTAACCACATTTATATAAGAGAAAAAAGATCAATATTAATTTTCTTTTTCTTTCTTTTTTTTTTTTTTTTTTTGAGACGGAGTTTCTCTCTTGTTACCCAGGCTGGAGTGCAGTGGCTTGATCTTGGCTCACCGCAACCTCCGCCTCCTGGGTTCAAGCAATTCTCCTGCCTCAGCCTCCCGAGTAGCTGGGACTACAGGCATTCGCCACCACGCCCAGCTAATTTTTTTGTATTTTTAGTAGAGACTGGGTTTCACCGTGTTGACCAGGATGGTCTCTATCTCTTGACCTCGTAATCCACCTGCCTCGGCCTCCCAGAGTGCTAGGATTATAGGTGTGAGCCACCACGCTCTGCCTATCAATATTAATTTTCATAACATATTTGATTTAACCAAATCTATCTAAAATATTATTATTTCTATTGTAAGAAACAAAGCAAGATATAAAGGGCCTGAAATCAGGTAGTAGCAATGAGAATGGAGGGAACTGAGTAGATCCAAGTGATATTTACAGGCAAAATAGGCACAAGTTGATGATTATTAGATGGAGAATGGGAGAAGAGGAGGAGTACAAATGGTTTCAAACTCAGGCAGGTTCTTCCGTGAGCAACTGGTAAATGATGCTGGCGTCACTGAGACAGAGAACACAGAAGGAGGAGCAGATGGAGAGCAGACAGGGCAAGAAAGAACAATTTACTTTCAAAAGATGAGTTTGAGATGTCTGTGAAACCTGCAACGAATAGGTCCAGAGGATGGCTTTATATATGAGTGCTGCTCAGGAGAGAGTCTGCACCACCGGGACAGATTTGGGAGCCATCAGCACGCAGATGGCAGATACCCTGGCCATGTTTGAGATTGCCCAGGGAGGATAAGGTGACCGAGACAAGTGGCTAGGCAGAGTTCTGAAGAAAATCCATATTTAAGGTATAAAGATCCCTCACCAAAGCACCAAAGACAAACCGGGAGTGATGGAAGAGGTACAAGAAAAACCGGAAGAATATAAGACTCAATAGCCAGCCAGAGAGGGGGCTTCAAGAAGGAGGGAGTAATCAGCGATGTTCGATGATGCCAGAGAGTCAAGCAAAGTCGAGAGGTGTTTTCACAGAATTTGGCAGTAAGGAGCTCAAGGGTGACTTTGAAGAGAACGGTTTCTATAAAGGGTAAGGATAGAAGTCACGTTGCTGCAGACTGAAAACTGAGAGGAAATGTAGGTAACTGTTCGAGAAGTTTTCTGTGAAAAGGAAGATAGCTAAATTGGTGACTATTGGCTATCAACAGTAGTATGTCTTGGTATGTTATGAGGGAAGGTATTTATGATCGAAGTGACTTGACTCCACTTAAAGGCTATTATGTAATAAGCTATTATTATGTAATAAGCTATTTTGTTGATTAAAATGATGTTAATGATATATTCTTAACTGAAATGAGATCATGACTGAAAAAGTGTTTGGCATGCACTTATGTTCATATGCGCATGTAACATAAATAGCATTCTGGAAGTACATACACCAGCGTATTAACCATATTTATCTCCAAGAAGATAAACAAACACATTTAAAACTTTTTTCTGTCTGGTATGGGGGCTCACACCTGTAACCCCAGCACTTTGGGGAGGCCAAGGCAGGAAGATCTCTTGAGCCCAAGAGTTTGAGAGGCCAACATAGGGAGACCCCCCACCTTATAAATAATTTTTTTAAATTAGCTGGGTGTGCCTGTGGTCCCAGCTACTGGGGAGGCTAGGGTGGGAGGATCCCTTGAGCCTGGGAGGCTGAGGCTGCAGTGGGCAGTGTTTGCACAGCAGGAGATAATTGGATCATGGGGGAAGTTCCCCCAGCGCTATTTTTGTGATAGTGACTGAGTTCTCACAAGATCTGATGGTTTTATAAGGCAATTTTCCCTGCTCTTGCTAGCTCTCTCTTTCCTGCCACCATGTGAGAAGGTCTTTGCTTCCCCTTCACCTTCCGCCATGATGGTAAGTTTCTTGAGGCCTCCTCAGCCATGTGGAACTGGAACTGTGAGTCGACTGAACCTCTTTTTTTTTATATAAATTATCCAGTCTTAGACAGTTGAGTGTGTGTGTGTGTGTGTGTGTGTGAGAGAGAGAGAGAGAGAGAGAGAGAGAATCTTACTCTCTCACCCAGGCTGGGGTGCAGTGCCATGATCTTGTCTCACTGCAACCTCCCCCTCCCGAGTTCAAGCAATTCTCCTGCCTCACCATCCCAAGTAGCTGAGATTACAGGTGCCCACCACAACACCTGGCTAATTTTTTGTATTTTTATTGGAGACAGGTTTCACTGCGTTGCCCAGGTGGGTCTCGAACTCCTGACCTCAGGTGATCCACCCACCTTGGCGTCCCAAAGTACTGGGATTACAGGCATGAGCCACTGCATCTGGCCTCAGTCAGTTCTTTATAGCAATGTGAGAATGAACTAATACAGGAAGTTGGTGCTGCAGAAAGTGGGGTACTGCGAAACAGGTACCAGAAAATGTGGAAGCAACTTTGAAACTAGGTAACAGGCAGATGTTAGAACCGTTTGGAGGGCTTGGAAGAAGACAGGAAAATGTGGGAAAATTTGGAGCTCCCTAGAGACGTGTCAAATGTTTTTGACCAAAATGCTGATAGTGATGTAGACAATGAAGTCCAGGCTGAGGTGGTCTCAGATGGAGATGGGGAACTTCTTGGAAACTGGAGCAAAGATCACTCTTGTTAAGCTCTAGCAGAGCAACTGGTGGCATTTTGCCCCTGCCCTAGAGCTCTGTGGAACTTTGAACTTGAGAGAGATGATTGGAAATTGGAACTTATGTTTAAAAGGGAAGCAGAGCATAAAAGTTTGGAAAATGTGCAGCCTGATGACATGATAGCAACTAAAAACCCATTTTCTGGGGAGAAATTCAAGCTGACTAGAGAAATTTCATAAGTAACTAGGAGCTGAATGGGGAAAGTGTCTCTAGGACAGGTCAGAGGCTTTCACAGCAGCTCCTCCCATCACAGACCCAGAGACCTAGGAGGGGAAAATGGTTTCCTGGGCCAGGTCCAGCATTCCCCTGCTGTGTGCAGCCTTGCATTTGGTGCCCTGCACCCTAGCCACTCCAGCCATGGCTAAAAGGGGCCAAGGTACAGCTCAGGCTGTTGCTTCAGAAGGTGCAAGCCCCAAGCCTTGGCAGCTCCCATATGGTGTTGGTCCTGTGAGTGCACAGAAGCCAGAATTGAGGTTTGGGAAGCTCTGCCTAGATTTCAGAAGATGTATGGAGACACCTGGATGTGCAGGCAGAAGTTTGCTGCAGGGGTGGAGCCCTCATAGAGAACCTCTGCTAGGGCAGTGCAGAAGGGAAATATGGGGTTGGAACCCCCACAGAGAGTCCCTACTGGGGCACTGCCTAGTGGAGCTGTGAGAAGAGGGCCACTGTCCTCCAGACCCCAGAATGGTAGATGCACCGACAGCTTGCACTGTGCACCTGGAGAAGCTGAAGACACTCAACACTAGCCATGAAAGAAGCTAGTGTATGGGGGGTGGGGCACAGGGGCTAGGGCTACAAAGCCTCAGGGGCAGAGCTGCGCAAGGCCATGGGACCCTTTGCATCAGTGTGCCCTGAATGTAAGACATGAAGTCAGAGGAGATTATTTTGGGGCTTTCAGATTTAATTTTGAATTTGGGGCTTGCATGGGACCTGTAGCCCCTTGGTTTTGGCCAATTTCTCCTGTTTGGAATGGGAGCATTTATCCAATGGCTGTCTCCTCATTGTATCTTGGAAATAACTGACCTGCTTTCGATTTTACAGGCTCGTAGGTAGAAGGGACTTGCCTTCAGATGCGAGTTTGGACTTGGACTTTGGGGTTTAATGCTGGAATGAATTAAGACTTTGTTGGGAAGGCATGATTGTGTTTTGAAATGTGAGGACGTGAGATTTGGGAGGGGCTGGGGTGGAATGATATGGTTTGGTCATGTCCTCACCCAAATCTCATCTTGAATTGTAATCCTCATAATCCCTTGTCAAGGGAGGGACCTGGTGGGAGGATCATGGGGGTGGTTTTCCCCATGCTGTTCTCATGATGAGTCCTCGTGAGATCTGATGGTTTTATAAGGCAGTTTTTCCTGCTCTTGCTAGCTCTCTTTTTCCTACCACCGTGTGAAGATCTTTGCTTCCCCTTCCCCTTCCACCATGATTGTAAGTTTTCGGAGGCCTTCCCAGCCATGCAGAACTGTGAGTCAATTAAACCTCTTTTCTGTATAAGTTATCCAGTCTTGGGCAGTTCTTTATAGCTGTGTGAGAACAAACTAACACACCCCCTTTTCCTTTTTATTTCTACTAAGTCAAAGTCAGTGCTTGCATAAGCAATTAATTACAGTATTAGCTATGAGTAAGACTTTTGGGGGATTTTCCTCTTCATGAAATAGAGGATGTAGCTGCCCTTGGGCATCTGAAGATCCAAAACAGATGAGGAGTAAACAGAGAGAGCATTAGAGAATTACAGTATCTTTGCTTTCAGGGGAAAACTATTCATGATAGAGTTCCATAAAGTTAAAACCCAGAGCATAAAGCTGACCTCAGCGAAGCAGTCTTCATCCATTTAACCAAAACTGCAACCTACCCCGCTCCTGCTATTCTCGCTCACATCCACTCATTCACATGCACATCACACACATACTAGCTCAGAACCAGCTATTAACGGGAAATTAAGGTCCAGCCTCACGTTAGGAGTATAAGCTCTGGCATCAGAATGAACTGGGCTCTGGCCCTAATTCTGCCACCCACCAGAAAGCTACAGAACTCTCTAAATTTTGTTTTATCATCTACAAAGTGAAGGGAAAAGTAGGTCTGTGATGGTTAATGTTAGGTGCCAGCTTGACTGGATTAAGGGACACCTAGACAGCTGGTTAAGTGTTATTTCTTTCTGCACAGATGTGTCTGTTAAAGTGATTCTGGAAGAAACTGGCATTTGAATCAGTGGACTGAGTAAGGAAGATCCACCTTCACCCACTGTGGGCAGGTACCATCCAACTGGCTGAAGACCTGGATAGATGAAAAAGGCACAGGAAAAGAGAATTCTCTCTCTCTCTCCTCTCTCTCTCTCTCTCTCTCCCCCTTCTCCCCTCCCACCCTCCAAAGCTGGGATTCCCTTTTTTCCTGCCTTGGACATCAGAACTTCAGGTTCTGTGTGGCCTCTTGAGTCCCAGACTTGCACCAGTGACTTCTCCCCTACCCTACCTTCAGCCTAGGACTGCAAGTTACATCATCAGCTTCCCTGGTTCTGAGGCTTTCGAACTTGGACCAAGCCACCCTACCGGCTTCCCTGGTTCTGAGTCTTTGAACTGGAACTGAGCTACACTACCCACTTCCTTGGTTCTCTCGCCTGGAGACAGTTTATGTTGGGATTTCTCTGTCTCCATATCATGTAAGCCAATTCCCCTAACAAATCCTCTCTCACATATCTATCTCTATCTATCTTTATCTCTATCCTATTGGTTCTTTCTCTCTGGAGAATCCTAACTAATACAAGGTCCCACCTCAGAGTGGTTAAGCTTATTTTAGGTAATGCAT
Source organism: Cacajao melanocephalus (assembly GCA_963573385.1). Taxonomy (NCBI): domain Eukaryota; kingdom Metazoa; phylum Chordata; class Mammalia; order Primates; family Pitheciidae; genus Cacajao; species Cacajao melanocephalus. The sequence goes on from CAUYLG010003791.1 coordinate 9,389, forward strand.
TAAACATCCAGCATAGTCCTTGACATGTTAATTACCAGTTCTCCTTAAATGATGGCCATTAGACATACTTACATAATTACTTCTGATAAGAAAGTAAACTCAAGAGTCATACCAATGACTTTTATTTAAGATGATTTGTGAGTTGATGTGTAAGAAGGGTTGGGGAAGCTATGTGGGTGGCTCTTTAAATATCTTATATTACAGTTTCAAATTTTTCTTTATTCTATTAAAGTACCTGTTATTCTCTTTATTTCCATAAAAGGGCAACCAAGCAGATTGTACCCTCAACTAAGATGCCAGGAGCAATTAAGGTATGATGCAAGTCATCTTGGAACAGCTACATACCCTGCCCACTGCAGTCACTCAGCATCTGCAGTTGCTTTTTACAGCTGTTCTTCACTCCCCCCACCACCCCCATCCATATCTTGAAATTGTGTATTAGGGTTCAAAGAAAAAAAAATAAAACAGTCGTATCTGATGTCAGGATGCGGAAGTGGAGTACTATTCAGGCCCTTTTTCAAACAGGGGAGCCATGTGTGCGTCTCCATGTTCTTCTTTCCTGGAGCTTCTTTCTTCCTCTACTTTCTTTCGGGATTTTATCTCCATTCTCAGGCATTCTCTTTCATTTCGCTGCTTTCTGCTTTCAGGTCCCTGAAAGAGAAAGATCAGAAACAGGTAAAAAAAAAAATGCACAAGCAGCTGGTAATGCTCCACATTTGTCTTAATAATCAGACACGAAGAAAGCCCTGATGGTTTAGCAGACTTCCATATCTTGGTTTCTAGAAATAAATTAGCATAAACCTAAGAATGTTGCTAAAGGTTTTGGTCACAAAGAAATGACATAGAGGAGCCTGGGCACCAGCCAACCGTACTGAGGGGTGTGATTTCATGGCGCAATGAAATTAATAGTTTCCTGGTGCTATTTGAAAAGGAAAGGGGCAGGTGAGATCACACATGGAATGATTCTTGGCTCTCTATGTTCACTCCCTTAAATTACATTAATAGTAGAGCTTGCACTAAAGGTTAATGTGAGAACTGTGGGAAGAATGAAGTGTTAAGGAGTGACACTCAGCCAGATTAACACCTCCCCAACACGTGTCCCCGGAATTCCACATTATTCACTGATTAGTTGAACATATACTACTGTTGTAGGATCAGAAGATACAACATTAAATAGATCTACTTCCTAGATATTACACCTAGGTGGAAGGATACAGACCGTCATCAATAAGGCTAAAAGGAAATGAAAGAAAAATCAACAGTGATAAGTGCAATGGTAACTGTAAACAGAGGAATATGATAAGGACCTACTGGAGAGGGGGGGTTGCTTCTTTAGTTCGTATGGCCAGAGGGTGCCCTTCAAAGGAATTATCAAAACAATGGCATTGATAAATGTGGCAACGCTATCTACTTATGCTTCTATTTTTAAAAAACAAACAAGCAAAATCATTACTCCTCTCCTATTTGAACTAGAAGTGTTGGGAAACCCCTGAGTGTCTATCAAGGGAGGTTATGCAGTGGTGAGTGGCAGTCATGTGAGCAAGGTCACACTTGCTCAGCCGTGCTATGAGAGTTATGGAGGCATCTGTCTGAGAGTTAGGGAGGCATCTGTTTGCCACAGCAGTGTCAGCCACTCCACAATGTTAATGCAGTCATGAAGTTCTCTTACCAAAATGGTATAAGAAAGAGAAAATAGAGTGATGATTAAAGACTATCTGAGAAATGCTTGTAAATAATGCTCTAAACTACTTTTGTCACATCACTTAGAAACTAAATGTGAAAATTATCAGTATAAGCCAACTGAATTTTTAAATATCAAAATGAAAGAACTTAACATTGTTGGTTATGATCAGGCCACAAAAACAGTTTCTGGCTATGTCAAAATATGTAAAATTTCAATCTAGCTATTAGTATACCTTTGGTCCCCAAACAAAAGGCTATATAAATCAGTTTTAAATTTGCTGAAAAAGAACACTTCCTAATGTAGTTAGCCTTAGGAAAGTGTGTAGATAGTCAAATAGGGAAAAGTTGAAGTGTATCTGTGTATGTTCTGAATTTCTAATTTTGCATTAAGATTTTCTAATGTACTCTTTAAAAACTGATATAAAATATTTAATTTAAAAGTAGTTATTACATACTATGCAAAATTTAAAATAATTTTATATATTCCTAACAGGTTTCTAGTTATTATATACAACTGTGAAAAAGAGTTCTTGAGTTTAAAAAGTTGAAAATGCTTCCCTAATTATCTTGGAACTCAAAAGGAAGAACGTGGAAAATGAATGCAACAAGCATACTATATATTTTAGAGATAAGATGATGAATATCTCTTTAAGCAAAATGACGTTATGTTTATATACTTTTTGGGCTTATAATAATATTAGCAAGTGGATTATGAGTTGTTAAACAAAAGCCTTTCTGGGCCAGGCGTGCTCGCTCACACCTGTAATCCCAGCACTTTGGGAGGCCAAGGCAGGCGGATCACTTGAGGTCAGGTTTCAAGACCAGCCCGGCCAGCATGGTGACACCCTGTCTCTAGTAAAAATACAAAAATTAGCCAGGCGAGGTGGTGGGCGCCTGTAATCCCAGCTACCCAGGAGGCTGAGGCAGGAGAATCGCTTGAACTGGGAGACAAAGGTTGCAGTGAGCCGAGATTGCACCACTGCACTCCAGCCTGAGCGACAAAGCAATATTTTGTGTGTGTGTCTGTGTATATATATATATATACATCTGTATATATATATGTATATACATATTTTTAAAAATTCTGAAGCCATTAGAATCAATAAAGAACTGTTCAGATTACATTTTTTTCAAGAGATATTTATACAGTACCTTGTTGCAGGAAGGATTTACGTTGAGTAAGTCTCCTGAATTAAGATACATTTTAACATGTTGGTTTTAAAACAGGAATTATTTCACTTTTGTTTTATTCTTGCCAAAAGTTCATAAACTGAATCTAATCATATGGAAATATCAGAAAAATTCAAACTGAGGCTCATTCTTTTTTTATTTTTCTTTTTTATTATTATTACTTTTTTGAGATGGAGTCATTCTCTATTGCTCAGGCTAAAGTGCAATGGCAAGATCTCAGCTCACTGCAACCTCCACCTCCTGGGTTCCACCGATTCTCGTGTCTCAGCCTCCGAAGTAGCTGAGATTACAGGCGCAGACCACCATGTCCAGCTAATTTTTGTATTTTTTAGTAGAGACAGGGTTTCACCATGTCGACCAGGCTGGTCTTGAACTCCTGGCCCAAACTGAGGCTCGTTTTAAAAAATAACTGGCCTTACTCTTCAGAAAATGCTAATGTCGTGAAAAACAAGGAAAGACTGAGAAAGTGCTCCAGGGTAAAACAGACAACAGAAACATGAACATGGGTAGCAACACACGATTTCAGATTTCACTATAAAGAATATTATTGGGACAACTGGCAAAAAATATAAATAAGGTTTATAGATTACAGTTAATAGTATTATATCAGTATTTTTTTTTTCAGTTTAATTATTGTATTGTGTTTATGTCAGAGAATGCTCTGTGCCTGTGTTGGAGATAGGAAGAGGAGAGATACCGTAGACAAATACAGACATGCTAACATTCGGAGGTAATCTAGGGGAAGGGTGTATGGGAATTCTTTGTTTTAGTCTTAACAACATTTCTCTAAGCCTGAGACAATATGAAAACAAACAATATTTTTTTAAAAAGACAAAACAGAAATTCTTTTTTTTTTTTTTTTTTGAGAGTCTTGCTCTGTTGCCCAGGCTGTGGAACAATGGCTCCAATCTCCAATTATAGCTGACTGCAGTCTCAAACTCAGTTGCAAGGGATCCTCCCCTCTCAGCCTCCCAAGCAGTGAGGAATACAGGTGCAGGCCACCACGCCTGGCTTTTTTTTTTTTTTTTTTAATTTTCATAGATACAGGATCTCACTGGTTTGCCCAGGCTGGTCTCAAATTCCTGGCCTCAAATGACCCTCTGGACTCAAGCTCCCAAAGTGCTGGGATTACAGGAATGTTTAATAATAAGGTTTAGATACAGTAAAACGACAACTGTTCACTATTCTGCCTTCCTCGTTCCTCTTATCATCAGCCAGGCAAAGACGCACAGTGACAGTCCCAGCAGCCCATCCGCTAGGTAGAGAGCACCGTGCTCAGATGGACAATGAAATAGGAAGCACCCACGTGTCTTCACAGTGCACTCACAGAGTCTAGCTCGAGAACCGGGAGTCATTACACTTAGGTTCAATTATTTGCTTTGTCTACCGCACGGCAGTAACCCATTATTATTCCTGTTTTGCAAAATAAAACAAAAAAACCAAAGACCTACAAAAGAAGAAGCATTTTGTTCAAGGCCAGTCAGTGAGCATGCTGCAGAGTTGAAACTACCCCACGTTACTTGATCTTTAGTTTATTAATTCATGTATCAAGTTTAGCACACCAGTGGCGTTTCTATTCTTCTCCCCATTTCATGCCATCTCTTCTTTTTGCTTTACTTAGACTCCAGTGAGGTCGCTGTGAGCACCTGGCCCACTCCTATTCCTGGATCCTTACTAGACAGTGTTTAGTCATTCTCGTGTTTTTTTAAGTACAGGGGAACAAAACACCATGATGGACTATTTCCTAGTGGATTACATATGAAAAGAGAGAAGCCAGCCGGTGCCATGGTTCACGCCTGTAATCCCAGAACTTTGGGAGGCCGAGGCCTGAAGATCACGAGGTCAAGAAATCAAGACCATCCTGGCCAACATGGTGAAACCCCGTCTCTACTAAAAATACAAAAATTAGCTGGGCGTGATGGCTCACGCCTGTAGTCCCAGCTACTTGGGTGGCTGAGGCAGGAGAATCACAATTGCTTGAACCCAGGAGGCAGAGGTTGCAGTGAGCCGAGATTGCACCACTACACTCCAACCTAGGTGACAGAGCTAGACTCCATCTCAAAAAAAGAATGAAATGAGAGAAGCCATAGGGGCAGGGTTTTTTTTCCCCCAAATTATAAAAAAGGAATGAATTACAATTATTTATAATAAGATTGATGATAGGAGGCTCAAGAAACTAGGGGGCTGAGTGTGGTGGCTCATACCTGGAATCCTAGCACTTTGGGAGGCTGAGGCAGGAGCACTGCTTGAGCCCAGAAGTGTGAAACCAGCCTGGGCAACATAACAAGACCCCGTCTCTAGAAAAAAAAAGTTTAAAATTTAGTCAGGCATGGTGGCGCATGCCTCCAGTCCCAGCTACTTAGGAGGCTGAAGTAGGAGGATCACTGGAGACCAGAAGTTCGAGGCTGCAGTGAGCCATGATCAGGTCACTGCACTCCAGCCTGGGCAACAGAGTGAGACCCTATCTCAAAAAAAAAAAAAGAAAAAAGAAAGAAAGAAAGAAAGAAAAAGAAAAGAAAAGAAAAAAGAAAAACTAGAAGACCTTGGTAACAAATATGTTCCAGGAACTCTTCCTATACCAGATGTCTTCAATTATAAATAATAATTTTTAAAAATTCATTCTGGGTTATGTTAAACTGAGTGTTATTTTTCAAAGATCTTATTACCAAGTTGTAAATGAAGAAGTCATATTTGTTCCCCTCAAACTTAAACCCAAACTTTGGGTTTCCTTTTCTAAAGCGGCTTAAATATTCAGTAGCTCTGTTACATACCAAAGAAGCAGAACGTTTGGTTCTAAAGCACAGTTGCTGTTCAAAGGACTCAGAAAATTTCTCAATTTTGGAATGGGCTCTTCCTTTTGATTCCAGCGGCTCCTTGAATGATCCATCCTCTGAGCATTTTCTGTAATCCCGCATGTGGCTACGGCATCGAAATTCCTGGTCCTCATGAGAATGCCTTCTAGGGAGACGGTCAGATGATCGGCATCGGAATTCCTGGTCCTCATGAGAATGCCTTCTAGGATGACGGTCAGATGATGGAGTTCTGGGAAGCACAGGAAGCTGAGAATACAGAATGAAAAACTGTATAATATAAAGAGACTGTATAATATTAGCATAGAGGCAGAATGTCTATAAACTATTAACTAAATGAATCTCATGTTGAACTGATATGTTATCTTTGGAAAGGGGAAGTAAATCTTGGGACCCCCAAATCACTAAGCTAAAGGGAAAAGTCAAGCTGGGAACTGCTTAGGGCCAATCTGTCTCCCATTCGTTCAACGTCACTCCTGTGCCCATTCATTTATCTCATGCATTGAGACAAATGCATATCTGATTGCCTCCTTTGGAGAGGCTAAACAGAAACTCAAAAGGGTACAACCATTTGTCTCTTAACTACCCATGACCTGGAAGCCCCTGCCCACTTTTGGTTTTCCCACCTTTACTTTGAGTTGTTCTGCCTTTGCAAATCGAGCCAATGTTCATCTTGCATATGTTGATTGATGTCTCATATCTCCCTAGAATATATAAAACTACACTGTACCCTGACTCTCTTGGGCACATGACATCAGGCTATGTCATGGTTATGAATCTCTGGCCTTGGTAAAATAAAATTTCTAAATTAACTGACACTTGTCTCAGATTTTTGGGGTTCACATTTTGGCAACCATTAAGGGATTCTGAGTAGAGGTACCCCTGACCTTTGACAAATCTTTTATTGGTGCTTGGCACCAGCATGAGCTAACTTTATGACTCAAACTGAGGAAAGAGACCCAAGCATCTAAGATCACCTCCCCTTTGACTTCCACACTGCATTTCAATAGAAGAAAAGGCTGGCCAACTGGCACCTCCTTAATTGCCTTCCTATAGATGGCAGGCATAGTATGGGGGAATCTTTCCGGAAGGCATTGTTTTTGCTTAAACAAGATCAAACCCCCAACCCCTGCTACTCCATCCACCAAGACCCCTTCACATGTAATTTCTAAGGCTGTAAACCCAAGACCCTATTCATGTATACTATCTAGAGTTATAAGCCTATATAAAGGCAGAGCTTCTTTTTGTTAGATGAGCTTGGCTGTTAGACAACTATGTCGCCTTGCTCCTGGCTGAAATAAATCACCTCTTCCTTCCTAGTTGGGTGTCCAAAAAGTCTGTTTCTTGTGGCCGCTCCTGCTTCAAGATCAATAGGGCAATTTGCTGAGGTCTGATAACACCTCCTCCAGAGAATCCTTATTCTCCCAAAATTTGGTCAAGATCTAAAGTTTATTTTTCTGTACACCTCCTCTTTTTTTTTCTTTTTTTGGAGTTTTACTTGCTTCCCACAAGGAAGGCAAGATTTCCTGTTTCCATGATGATGGAAGGCAGGTAACTCCTTTATGGAGTTCGCGCTTACTTCCAACAGGGAAGATAAGGGGTTTTTTTTTCCTGCTTCTTAGGACGGTAGAGAGCAGTCTATAGCCTGAGACCCATCCCTAAGTAAGTAACTGAATTAGGGTTTATCTGGGCTAAAGTTATGATTCACATCCAGCTGGCATTAATTTATCCTTGCCCTTAGAGCCCCTAGTGACCATGTAAGTTGTGCCATCATTTGTTTTGCTTAACTTTTTTAAAATTGTTGTTTGTTTCTGTTTTTGTTGTTATTTCAGTCTTTTTCCCAATAGGTTTGATCAACTCTATCTCACTTGATCAAATCCAAAGGAAATTTCCAAAATTATGGGGAATGAGGATTCTGAAGTGGCTACATTCCCACTAAGACAAACAGGTGATATGGTAGGTGGCGAAAAACGACCAGCCAAAAGAAAAAAGGAAATATTTTTTTCTTGTGACTACTGAAGAGGCTTTGTTTACATAACAAGGCCATCTTTTTGCTAGCCAGGCCAAACTGAAAGCAATTAAAGCTGTTACCCCATGTTGCAGTTTGATAGCTAAGGTCCTGCCTTCTTTTTTCCACCATGACAGCCTGGGTTTTGGTTCTTAAATCAAGCCCTTTCTGGTATGATGCTTGGTACTCCTGAAATAACCACAATTTGTCCTAGCTAAAATATGGTAATATGATTAAAAAAGCTAACATCCAAGATGTGTGTATATATGTATATATGTGTGTGTTTGTGTTTAAAAGGCCTTCATGTTTTGTTTTGTTTCTGTCTCTTAGGACCTTGCCCTTTTTTGAGCAGTTTTTTTCTTCTCAGTTGACTGAACCCTGCTTCATTCATTTACTTCTGCTGTCTCTCCTTTCTCTTGCACCCTCTGCTGCATGAGGGATCTAAAATAGTTTATAATAGCCCAGGGTTCTTTAACAAAAACAGAGAAGGTGCCAGTCTTCCTTCAGGGAGAAACCTGTTTTTCCTTATGGAACCACAAGAATGTAAACAGACAAGTTCATCTCAGCTTTTAAACTGCTTGCTTTTGTATTGTGTCACCTGATTTATTGATTAAAATAGTTACTGCAACAGAGGCTACTTGGGTTTTTTAAGAAGAGTGTAGTTTAGACACCTAGAAATGTCTTTGTTTTAAAAAAAAATTTTTTTTAAGTGCACTGTAAAACCATCACATGATCTAGCTTCTGGATAATTCTCCATTTTTGGAAACCCAGGATTCAGTGTGGGCTCTGCCCAAAGCTCAGATATCCAGTTAAGACAGGTAGTCCCTATGTAAATAAAATCAGTCTCCTTATACAATCCTATGATAGATTTTTATAATTTTATGTTTTATTTGGCATCTATCTTTAATCTCCCTCTAGCACACCAGACTTTTTCTCTCCATACCTTATAATGTAGTTTTTGCTATTACATTTTTCACCTGAGTTGTTTTCTTTAATATGCAAATTTAAGGCTATTTAGCTGACAACTGCCTAGGGTTGTGAAACAGGTTATCAAGAATCTGAAGTCTCCTGGTCAACATGGTGAAACCGTCTCTACTAAAAATACAAAAAATTAGCTAGGCATGGTGGCGCATGCCTGTAGTCCCAGCTACTCGGGAGGCTGAGGCAGGAGAATTGCTTGAACCCAGGAGGTGGAGGTAGCGGTGAGCCGAGATCGCGCCATTGCCTTCCAGCCTGGGTAACAAGAGCAGAACTCCGTCTCAAAAAAAAAAAAAAAAAAAAAAAAAAAAAAATAATATTAAGTCTAAGATAGGAGGGGAAAAAAAGGGTTTTTATGACTCTATAAGATGTACTTCTATCAGCATGCCTAACACCTCTTTGTATTTATGTGTTGTGTACACAATGTTTCACTACTAAAAATATATAAAAGAGCTCTAATTAATTGGCTTAAAGAAAAATAAAAGCACTTGAATCAAATACTTTATCAGGAAAAAAGAAAAGACTAGTCAAATGCTTTTTCAACTTTATGTAACTTAAGTAAAATCTTTAATAAGTAAGCTAACCTTAAAATTATTGGTAAAGTAATATCAGAAATGTTTTAAGAACTGCCAACATACATTTTCGTTTGAATTTATTAATCAAGTACTTTCATGCTTATCCCTGCCAAATACTATAAGGTGACAAAATTTTACATAGGGATTACAAAGCTATTATCCTAGCCAAAAACAGAATAATCTTCACTTGTATAATCTTTAATAAATAAGACATTGATATTGGTTTAATAAAAATAGCTACATCTTGACTTTAGTAAGATTACCATAACTTGTAATCTTCTGGCTTTAGGCAGTCTAGTCCACAGGCAGTGAGGTTTGTTTTGGGAAAGGACTGTTATTGTCTTTGTTTCAAAGCTATATTATAAACTAAGTTCCTCCCAAAGTGAGTTCAGCCTATGCACAGGAATAAACAAGGACAGCTTAAAAGGAGGTTAAAAGCAACATGGAGTCAGTGAGGTCAAATCTTTTTCACTGTCTCAGTTATAATTTTGCAGTGGTGGTCTCGTAACTTTAAATGATGACTATCACAGTTTTCACAAATAATCTAGGTGAACAATTAAAATAATTAGGTAAATGTAATGGGATAAATACTTGTAGACAAACGTCATAATTTAGAATCCAAAGTTAAATTAAATAATAGATATTTCATTATTTGGGTATTTTCTAATAAAAATATATTTGTAGGAAAACATTCTTTCTTAAAAAAAAGGTATGTCGTTTCAAAAAAAGAAGAACAGTTTTTGTCTAATTCAAAGCTTATTTAAAGATCATATTTAAAACAAGGTAGCAGGAACCAGGAAATAGGAGAGATGTAAAAAAAAGTTATAAAAATAAAGAGGGTTTTTTTTCTTGTTTTTTTTTTTAGTAAGAAAGAGTAAAGAGAAATAATTTCACAGGAGGAGGAGTCTTGTATAGTAAATTTAGTCCTAGAGAAAAATGACTGGTTGTGTAAGAAAGAGAGATGCTCAGGACAAACTGGAAAATCCAAGCATGTCATGAATGGTCTGTGTAAGTCATAATAAGAGGATTTGTTTTTTTAAAAACCAAAACCTTTTATATGATCAAGTTGTCATAATATTATTAGGTTTTGGTTTGCTTTAAAAAACTGAAATTAAAAAAAATTAATTAAGGTTATTACATCATGTATCTCTCTGCATGCACTTTTAAAGTATTTGTGACACTGAGTTACAGGCTTTGACTCCTGGACTTAAAAAGAAAACCAAGTCCTGACAGCAATTAAAGCCCCATCTTCAGGCCCTGTAGAAAATGTCAATCAAAATAAACTGCATTCCTGAGACACAAGGCCAGAAATTAGAGCTATTCAACTCCTCAAGGCCTGGGGACTATCAAGGAAGAGGTGGGTGTACAAGTTTGTAAGGGCCAATTTTGAGAGATAAAATAAGTGCAGTTTCTCCATAATTTTTTTTAGAGGAAGTCTCACTCTGTCGCCCAGGCTGGAGTACGGTAGTGCAATCTCAGTTCTTTGCAACCTCTGACACCTGGGTTCAAGTGATTCTCCTGCCTCAGCCTCCCAAGTAGCTGAGGTTACAGGTGCCCACCACCACGTCTGGCTAATTTTTGTGTTTTAGTAGAGATGGGGTTTCACCATGTTGGTCAGCCTGGTCTCAAACTCCTGACCTCAAATGATCTGCCGCCTTGGCCTCCCAAAGTGCTGGGATTACAGGCATGATCCACCACACCTGGCCGGTTTCTCTATAAATAAATCATCAATGTCAAAGGCACACTGATGCAAGACCAGCATATGGACCCCTATGTCAAATTAACAAGGTTTTCTTGAAGCATTAGCCAACTCCTTAATAAAGGTTATAAAGGTTGTAAAAGGCTTATAGAAGTTATATTTTATGGTCAAGATTAAAAATTTTATAGATTGCTTATACAATTTTTAAAAACAAATTTAATTGGCTTCATGTTGTTTTTATTAGGGCTTATTGTTTGGAAAATAAGTCTCCTATCTCAAAGAATGAAGATTTCACCTTTTTAAAAAAAATCCTTTGGGTTATCACTTTGTTTAAATGAAATGACTCATTTTACAGTAACCTGTGATCCTATTTTGTGATATCAAGTGTTTTGAACCTTTGATATTTGACAAATGCTCCAAATCAAATAATAAATTATGTCTTCTTCTGACCTAATTAGTTCTTTAAAGTATTAGGTTCCCTAAAGTCCAAAAATAGCATATTTGGCTTAGTTGGTATAACTAATACTGGAAGCATTGTCAAATATAAAATGGTGTTTGGTTTTCTTAGGGCTGTATTTGTATAAATATGTTTTTGGCATGGGTTCCAAAGTGATGGGAAACTCCTATAATTCTGAGATGACTTAATGTACATTATCAGTAATACTGATAATTGTTAGGTTAAATTATTGTGTGCCACAGAAGTAACAAATTTCCTTGTCAATTGTGTCTTTAACTATGGCTGACCTAAAACATTGTTTTCATCCCTGGACAAATATTGTCTTGTTTTGGTCCTCTTTAGAAGGTGGTTTTATAATCAGCTATAAAACTCTAACAGAGAGGTTGGGTGTGGTGGCTCAAGACTGTAATCCCAGCACATTGGGAGACCAAGGCAGGTGTATCATGAGGTCAGGAGTTCAAGACTAGTCTGGCCAACATAGTGAAATGCCGTCTCTACTAAAAATACAAAAAATTAGCCAGGTGTGGTGATGGGTGCCTGTAATCCCAGCTACTCAAGAGGCTGAGGCAGAAGAATAGCTTGAAACTGGGAGGCAGAGGCTGCAGTGAGCTGAGATCATGCCACTGCACTCTAGCCCAGGCAACAGTGCGAGACTCCAACTCAAAAAAAAAGAAAGAAAAAAAAAGAAAGAAATTCTAACAGGTGCTCTTGAATGCAGGTTTCCAATAACTTTGGAGATTGTGACATCAGAATAGAAGAAAAACTTCAGAACTCATAGAGAGCTGAAATGTTTATGACTATCAAGCACAACAGGAATTAACTGCATCAACTAAACTAATAGAAGTCTTAAGTAATCTTTTTAACTTTTTGCTTCAACATTGCTGATCCTTTGTTTTGTTTTTCAGAGTCAAGAAAACTTTTAAGCTATTTATGATAGCTTTTAACAATTGAGTAAAGTATATTCCTATGAACAAAATCTGGAGCATATTTGTTTTCTCTTTGCCTGATTTCTCCAGAATTTGGAAACTATTTGTGAGGATTCTTAACTTATAGCAATGCAGTTTGCCTAAGTGCCATAAAAATCTGTTTTCATTTATAACAGAACACAATTGGAGAAACTTGTTATTTTACCATGGCTTTGACTGGAATGGTGTGCTTTCCTTTTAGGAATCAAACTTGACTTACAAAGCCAGTGAAAATCCCTGGGGAAAACTGGCTTCAAACTTGTCTGCACAATCCCTGTACAGGGTTCCTTACCTGTGGTAAGTAAAGAACGTCACTCTTCTACAGGCCTAGGAGCCCCAGGTTTTATCTTAGAACCTCAAAAGGAGAGGATCACCCAACTCGGTGCAGCTTTAAAAGAAGTCTTATCTGAGATTCCTTCTATGGAACAAAGTTCCATCAAAGCAATTTAAAAGGCTATGTAAAAAATAATTATTCTTGTTTCACTGTATACAAATGATTAGGCCAAGTATAATAAAGCAAAGCAGTCCTACCATGATTTGTCTTTAATAAAAATGGAAAACTAGAGAGAGAAAAATTATTTCAAAAACTATAGCACACCTGTTGTTAGATTCTAGTCTTGTCTAATGTTTTTAAATTTTTATTATTTTCTACAGCTTGGACTGAATTCTAAATGTTCTTGGCTACAAGTCTTCAAAATAATGTTTTCCATTTTTTTCCTTCTTTTTTTCACCATGTTTTTCTAATTTGGAGTCACCAAAAACCAGGCTGTGCTTTCATAAAGCCCTGCAAAGTGAAGCTAGACAACTTATGCTTCAGAAGAAAATAACAACAATCTATTAACATACATAAGCCACTTTCATGCCTGCCTACTGATGTGTGGACTTCAGAGTAACGTGGCCTATAATGATTTTCCAGAATTGTTCTTCTGTTTATTGTTGTTCTTCCTTTTTCCCTCTATTTTCTCTTCAGAGGACATGAGACTTTACAACTTGCTAAAAAAATAAGCCTGCCTAATAACTCAGCACCTACCTGTCTAGGAATAAACCATGAGAGATCAGATGAAACCTGAGATAACTCATTTTCTTCTAAAATACTTATTCCAAAAGATTTTTAAAAGAAAAGAAGGGAAATGTGAAAGAAAAATAAATGATGGGGTCCCCAAATCACTAAGCTAAAGGGAAAGGACAGGCTGTGAACTGCTTAGGGCGAACTTGCCTCCCATTCTTTCTAAGTCACCCCTCTGCTCACTGACATAAACGCATATCTGATTGCCTCCTTTGGAGAGGCTAATCAAAAACTCAAAAGAATGTAACCATTTGTCTCTTATCTATCCATAACCTGGAAGTCCCCTCCCTGCATTGAGTCTTTCTGCCTTTATTTTGAGTTGTCCTTCCTCTTCAGATCAAACCAATATTCATCTTGTATATGTTGATTGATGTCTCATGTCTCCCTAGAATGTATAAAGTCAAACTGTGCTCTGACCACCTTGGGCACTTTTCGTCAGGACCTTCTGAGGCTGTGTCACAGGTGTGCATCCTCAATCTTAGCAAAATTAACTTCCTAAATTAACTGAGACCTGTCTCTGATTTTCAGCATTCACCTCTTGATCAGTAAGACTTTTCTCCTACAGTGAGGCAGCAGAGTCAATTGGTTAAAACATTAAGTAGAACATCATGAGTCTAGCTTTGTTGTTTACTACTCCACCATTAGAACACTAAAACAAAAGACGCCCAGCCTTCAGTTGATATCTAAAAATAAATTCCAAAATGATTTTTAAATTTTTTAAATGGAGCCATAAATGTTTAAGAAATATAAAGGTAAATATGCATGTAATTTTTATATGGAGAAAGAATTTCTAAGCAAAAGAGCAATGGAAGAAGTCATAAGGAAAAAAATTAACTCTACTATCTAAAAATATAAAGCTAGGCCAGGCACGGTGGCTCACGCCTGTGATCCTAGCACTTTGGGAGGCCAAGGCTAGTGAATCACCTGATGTCAGGAGTTGAAACCAGCCTGGCCAGCATGATGAAACCCTGTCTCTACTAAAAATACAAAAAAAAAAAAAAATTAGCTGGGTGTGGTGGTGGGCACCTGTAATCCCAGCTACTTGGGAGACTGAGGCATGAGAATCACTTGAACCCAGGAGGCAAAGGTTGCAGTGAGCCGAGATCATGCCACTGCACTCCAGCCTGGGCAACAGAGTGAGACTCCATCACCAAAATAAAAATTTAAAAAAATATATAAAGCTAATGCATATCAAAAGCAACATAAACAAATTTAAACTATCGGTTAAGTACACTCATACACATAAAAAGAGATCATCTAATACAATGACATCAATCATTAACATGACAATTGGAAAATGGGCAAAGAACAGACACTTTAGACAAGCCAAACTTTTGAAATAATTATGACACTTGCTATCTCAATTTCTCTGACTCCCCAACTCACTCCAGTCCAGCTTTCTCACCCACAGCTAATTCTGATCAGAATATTGGTCTTCATGTTGCCAAATTCTGTGCATTTTTTGGTCACCTCAGTCATCCTGCAGCATTCAACTCTTATCCCCAGGAGCCTTTTGAAAACACTGTTTCCTTGCTTGCTACCACCGCACCCTCCTGCTTTCCCTTTGATCTTCTTGCCACTGTGACTTAGACAGTCCCTCACTTCTTCCTTTTATCAGCTCATAACTGTTGGGAATCCCCAAGGTTCTAGACTAGTCTTTCTTTTCTGCCTTTCCTTTCTCACTTTACACTGTCTCCCTAAATAGCTTATCCTTGAGCTTCCGTTTCTAGCTACAGTCTGATTTCCTAATTTATGTCAGTAGCCCAGCCTTCTCTGAGCTTCTGCCCATTCAGCTTCTCTTGGTGTCCCACAGGTACCCAATCTGACTTGATAAATTCATCATCTCTCTCCCCAAACCTGCTCCTCCAGTGCCCACTAACTTAGCAGAGAGTACCACAGTTCACCTGCATACTCAGGACGGTAACTCAGAAGTAACCCTTCACATCCAATTGCCAAGTCAGCAGATTCCACCTCTCCAGTACCTCTCAAAACCATCCACTTCTTTCTAGAGCCACTATTACTACCCTAGTCCAAGTCACCATTCTCTTTTACCCATATTACAGCTTTAGCCTCCTAACAGTAAATATCCTGTGTCCACTCCCAATTCCTTTATTTCATTGTTCCCACAATGGCCAG
The DNA here is from genome assembly GCA_963573385.1 of Cacajao melanocephalus. Taxonomy (NCBI): domain Eukaryota; kingdom Metazoa; phylum Chordata; class Mammalia; order Primates; family Pitheciidae; genus Cacajao; species Cacajao melanocephalus. The sequence continues at coordinate 24,957 of CAUYLG010003791.1, forward strand.
ATGGTTAAAACAACAGCAAACTCATACCTGCTCACCTTCTCATTTTGTCCCTCACCTTGCACCACCTCCTCCCTTCGGTGACAGAGCCTCATTGGTCTTTGGTTTCTTCCTCCAGCCCACCTGCTCCTGTGGAGTGCAGGCACTGGCACAGGCTCCTCCCTGCCAGTGACTTCATCCACGACCCTACTCCCTCATCTTTCTAATCATCCTTCAGTGACGACAAAAACTGCACTTCCCCAGAAAGCCTTTTCTACCTCTCTGATTCATTCAGGTTCCTACCAGATGCTCTCCTGGAATCGAATACTTCTCCTTTGGGATACTTATCACAACTGTAATCAATAATTTGGGAAATTTTGTTCAGTGCCTCTCTTCCCACCAGATTGTGTGCTGCATCATATCAAGGGCTATGTTTTACTCTCTGATAGTACCCAGCACCTTGTCTTGTTCATGGCATAGGTTCATTAAATATATATTGAATGTGCAATATAAACAATTTAAAAAGAGAAAATAACAAATGGTTACGACTGCTAATAATTAGCAGTCAAACATTACATAAAATAACAATATTTTACGTTTCAGGTTAGGAAAAAAACTGTGTTTTAATAAGACCAACACTGGCAAGAGTACAGGGAGACAGGAACTATTATCCCTTACTGATGGGATTATAAATGTGTGCAGCCTTCTTAGAAAGCCTTGGGAAATATGTGCTAAGAAGCTTAAAATATTGGTATCCAAGAAGATGTAAAAAAGAAAAAATAATAAGCTTAAAACATTCCCCTCCTTAGATCCAGTCATTGTATGTTGTTATTGGCTGAACTACGTCTCTCTAAAAATCATAGGTTGAAACTCTAACCCCCAGCAGCTCTGAATGTCACGGCATTTAGCTATAGGGCTTTAAAGAGGTGATTAAGTTAAAATGAGGCCATTAGGGTGAGCCTTAATCCTGTCTGGATGGTGTCTTATAAGAAGAGGAAATTTGAACACATAGAGAGACAACAGAGTTACTCACTCACAGAAGAAAGACCATGGAAAATGACAGTGAGAAAGTGGGCATCTGCAATCAAAAGAGAGAGGCCTCAGAAGAAGCCTCAATCTTGGACTTCCCAGTCTCCAGAACCATAAGAAAATAAATTTCTCTTGTTTAAGCCACCTGGTCTGTGGTATTTTGTTAGGGCAGCACTGGCAAACATATGCATATCTTTCTAACTATCCATACCTAGAGACTTACTCTCAAATAATAATCAGAAATATGGTTAAAGATGTGTAAAGCTGCTAAAACACCTAAGGTAAATCTGTATCTATTAGTCCATTTACTAAACAACAGTCATGGTAGTAGGTGCTGTGGATAGGATGGGGCGCAAAACAGACTTAGAACTTGCATCTACATAGGAGATCAATGTTAAACAAATAGGGCATGTGCCTACATCCTTGGCTAAATGCTATAAAAGGGAAGTTCAAGGTGCGATGAAATGGTAGAACAGGGTAAAACTGCATATATTGGGATGGGTGTTAGGGGGCCAGGGGAGAAGGATCCAGAGAGAATTCTGTGAATGTGTGATGATTGAGCTACAAGCTGAAGGAGGAGCAAGGGTTAGAGGACAGGGACTGCTTTCTGCCTGGAGATGAGCACCACATGGGCAGAGCCACGGCCATGGAAGAAGCTTGCTGGCATGACGGTGCTGGGGAGCACGGAGGATCGAGAGGACCAAGAGAGCTGGAATGAGGAGACATTGAGGGATTTCAAGTAGGGCAATATCCCAAGATTGGTAATGCTAAAACATACCAAACTCTTACCAAACGTTTTTCTCTGTAATGTGCTATTGTTTTCTTCCTTTTCCTTTTTTTTTTTTTAAATCTATGGGGAATATGTATTATATTATCAGGAAAACAAAATAATAATGCATTAAAGTTTTGAGACTGGGAGTGAAATGGATGTTTGTACACTTGTCCTTTTCCATTAAGGAGCCTAAAAAGAATGCCAAGAGTTTGATCACAACATAAAGTGTGTACTTAAAACTCCTTACATCAGATAGATTTTCCAGTGTGTCTCTTTGCTTTGGCATGTGACTTTGTGGAAAATGGGCTTAAAAGAGAAGTGTAATTGGTGACAGGGAGAAGCTCCTCCTCTTAAAAAACGTTTACTTGCTATGTGAGCTCTCTTCTTGGAATTTTATATGCCTTCCTCAATAAGAACTAAAACAATGTCCCAAATGGCTTAAAATAGCCTCACCCATCTATCCCCTACTTTGTGACTCACGCTCCAGCACCTGCGTTGCTATCTTCTCACACTCTGAGCTCGCCCTGGGCTCCTGGTCTACAGCGTTGCAGCAGGCACTGACTGTGAGGGAAACGACTGCCCTGTACACCTGCTCTCCTGGTTAGAGTGCTCCAAACAGCGTGACTCCTTCCCTCGTGGTCCCAGAGCAACAATTTCCATCAAAGAAAATCCCGTGAACTCTCTGCCTCCAAGTCATTCATTCTTACTTTAAAAGAAATCAGTTTTAAGACAGTGAAACAGATCTGTATGCCACTATAATGGTAGATGCATGCCATTATACATTTGTACAAACCCATAAAATGTACAACAGCAAGAGTGAACCCTAATGGACAAATATGGACTCTGTGTGATAATGATGTGTCAATGTGGGTTCATCAATTGTTAACAAATGTACTCCTCTAGTCAGGAAGGTTAATCATGGGAGAGGTATGCATATCTGGGAGTATGGGGTCTACGGGAAATCTCTGTACCTTTCACTCAATATTGCTTTGAACCTAAAACAGATCTAAAAAAGAAAGTCTTTTTTTTTTTAAGTGCCAATGAACTTGAAAGGTGGGGAGGGGAGATTAGTTATATAATATCTTCACCTCAAGAGCTTACCTACCTGATGTTCTTTATTTTGGCTTAATTGCAGTCACCCTTCAGTTGTATCTCTCCCACCCTGTAGTCAATGGTCAACAGCAAGATGAGACACAATGAGGAGGAAGATCCAGGTGCTGGGATAGCAAGAGCCATATTGAGTCCTAGTGCACAGTATGTACCAGGCACTCTGGGGCCATGTCCTTGATAGCTAACTTCAGAATAAAGTCTACAAGGGATTCTTCTCCTTTTACGGATGAGGAAAAGGAATCTTACTGAGGCTGAGTCTTGCCTAAGACTATGTGACTAGTGACTTTATTAGAGAGATAAAGTGGCATGCCTAAGTATGTGACATCTGGTTTCCGGATTAGCAGTACTAAATCCTTTATCTTCAACAACAGAAACAACTTTATTCTATTTACATGTGAAACTGCCTGCAAATGTGCCTTTTAGCCATGTACCAATTTAAACAGAATTATATTATAAAGGTATTAATAATAATCTGTAGGTCTTTAGGAATTCATCTAAAAGAATTTTACATGAGGAGTATTTTACAATGTAGTCTAATGCTATCATCAGAACCAAGAGGACTACAAATGAGTAGGAAACACCTTCAGGGAAAATATTCAAATGTTCAACTGTAAAATGATAGTTCTTTTAGAAATAATAAAGATATGCCTAGTAACCATGCACTATACATCCTTTTGGGAAACCAAACAATGTTTTAAACCAATCAGTCCAATAAGTTTTTTTTATTGGGAAAATGAACAGACCCTGCTTGGTCACACTATTACACACTAAATAAATGGCAATACTGTCACCAACATCCTATCATAAGTTATATAGTGGCTAAAGAGGAGAGCTATAAGAAGAATCTGCTGTGAGCTTATAACACTTCACACCTCAGGCACTTGGAATCTTTTCTTAGAGCAAAATTCAAGGACTGTCTCACTCATCCTGAAACTGCAGTAGCCAAACTAAGCCCATCTAAAACATATGCCACTGAGATCATCACCCCAAATGACATTAAATTAGGTTGTGTATAATAATGTTTTTTCTGCTAGCTCTCCACTCTCTGGTGATGATGCTTATTATGAAAATGTATTAGTTGGCTTGGGCTGCCAAAACAAAATACCATAGGCTGAGTAGCTTAAACAACAGAAATTTGAGCACAGTTCTGGAGGCTGGGAAGTCCCAAATCTAGGTTCTGGCTAATTCAGTTCCTGGTGAGGGCTCTCTTCCTGGCTTGCAGATGGCAGTCTTCTCACTGTGCCCTCACGTGACTGCTTTTCTTTATGCATATGTGGTGAGAGAGAGAGAGAAAGAACAAGCTCTCTGATGTCCCTTCTTATAAGGGTATTAATCCCATTAGGCCAGGAACCCACCCTCATGAACTCATCTAACCCTAATTATCTCCCAAAGGCTCCATCTCCAAATACCATCACATTGGAGATTACGGCTTCAACATATGAATGGGGGAAAGGGGAACACAAACATTCACTCCGTAACAGAACATATGCTACCTGCTAATGTTCAATATAAAATTACCAATGATCTTTCCATTGTAATATAAAAGAGAAACATAAAAGACAATGAAGTAAAGGAAAAATGAAAAACCCTAGAATTTTGTGCAGTAATTAACTAAGGGCATCCGGAAAAAATTTCCAAGTGTCAATATCTCTGACAGAGGAGGAGGAGGAGGTGCAGAGGGAGGAGATGGGGAGGGGGAAGGCAAAAGGGAGAGGGAAAGCATCTTATTAGGTATGTAAACTAAAAATAAAATCCTAACCACTCCATCAACTGAACAGAACCCTCTTGGCCAAGGGAATTCCATAAAAACCTTAAAAACTTAGTTCCCAGCCATGACGAGACGGGAGGTCAGATGCACCTTGTTGTAATCCCTATTATTAATGGTTTAGACACAACTGACCAGCATTAATGTTAAAATAGAGATCATAAAACTGACAGAACAAACTTTTGTGGCAATAAGATACCTAATTATGAACGGGACCTAAGCCTATGCCAGGAAAGGGTTAGTCAGGCACCCCACACCCCCTCCACCCCTACACTTAAAGAATAAACTAGGTTCTGACTGCCACAGGTTTTTCTTTTCCTCTACCAGCTAAACAAGCACCGACCCTGATATAAACAGTATTAAAACAATTTGCAGCTCCATCAGATGCTGACCAGCTGATTCCCTTGTTCCACCAGCCATTACTACATTTTTGACTGGACAAGAGATTGTTTCAATAACTTTCTCCTGATAAGATCACCAACCATGGACTGGTTCTAGCTGGTTTATGGAGGCTGCACACTTATTCATCTTCCTGTCCTAAGAAGACCTTTACACGAATAGGGCCTAATTGTAATATATTTAAATGTTAAGTCTCCATCCCAAAATGAACATGGGTCATACATGCCAAATGCATGTTTGTTCAAAATTCCTGTGCCTGGACCACCTTCATGAATATTCATAGCTCCTCCTATAACCTGTTCCATATGTATGTTTAGCCAACCTGTTTTGAAGTACCTGACAGTGTCTCTGGAGGCTATGCTTCCCAGGCTGTGGGATGGCCACCTTGCAGGTTGTAAGCTTTACAAGAAATAAAGTCCTCTCTCCTGTTCTAAATGTATACATTGTGGTTTTTTTAAAAAAACAAATTAATAGGTACTAGGCACTGTCCGAAGCACTATATATACATTACTTATTGAATATTCATAGTACCTTTATGAGGTCCGTACTGTGATCACTAATCCCATTTACATGTCGGGAATTGGAGGCAAATAGAGCTCAAGCAGCTTGCTCAGAGTTATGCTGCTAGTGAATGAAGGACATGGGAGGCCGGCTCCAGAGCACTGGCTCCTGACCACTTCTCTCTGCTGCCTTTCTAGCGACTCCTCCACCTTAGCACCTAGTAGAAGAGAGAAAAGTCCACAGAACATTACGCTAAAAGTTTCCCTATAGAGTTGTCACTGGTACCTGAAATTCCACCATTAGTTTCATTTCCTTGGATTAAGGAATTGGCTCCTATTAAAATTAAATTCAAATATCTGAAATACAAGAAGCCACTGCCAATCATGACACTTGATAGTTTGTATTCTCTCCCGGGTTTGTGAGAACTCCCAGAAGAGGGCCATGCCCCACCTGCCCTGTAGTGAGATACTATAAGAATGAGAGTGTAGCCATCTGTAAGTAGATCAATGATAAAAACAAAATAAAGCTGGGCGCAGTGGCTCAAGCCTGTAATCCCAGAACTTTGGGAGGCCAAGGCGGGTGGATCACGAGGTCAAGAGATTGAGACTATCTGGGCCAACATGGTGAAACCCCGTCTCTACTAAAAATACAAAAATTAGCTGGGCATGGTGGCATGTAGTCCCAGCTATTCGGGAGGCTGAGGCAGGAGAATTGCTTGAACCCAGGAGGCGGAGGTTGCAGTGAGTCGAGATTGTGCCACTGCACTCCAGCCTGGCGCCTGGTGACAGAGTAAGACTCTGTCTCGAAAAAATTAATAAATAAAAATAATTTAAAAAATAAAATTACAAATACCTTTCATCACTTTAAAGTGAGAACATGGAGGGAAAATATACAATGGAGAAAGGTAATTTTATGTTTTTTAAAAAAAGAGGGACAGGTGCAGTGGCTCATGCCTGTAATGACAGCTCTTTGGGAGGCCAAGGCGGGCAGATCTTCTGAGGTCAGGAGTTTGAGACCAGCCTGGCCAACATGGTGAAACCCGTCTCTACTGAAAATCCAAAAATCAGCCAGGTGCGGTGGTGCATACCTGAAATTTTGACTACTCAGGAGGCTGAAGCAGAAGAGTCACTTGAATCTGGGAGGTGAAGGTTGAACAAAAGCCAAAATTGATAAATTGAATCTAATTAAACTAAAGAGCTTCTGCACAGCAAAAGAAACTAGCATCAGAGTGAACAGGCAACATACAGAATGGGAGGAAATGTTTGTAATCTACCCATCTGACAAAAGTCTAATATCTAGAGTCTGCAATGAACTTAAACAAATTTTCAAGAAAAAAAAACAAACAACAGCATCAAAAAGTGGGCAAAGGATATGAACAGACACTTCTCAAAAGACATTTATGCAGCCAAAGAAATATATGGAAAAAAGCTCAACATCACTGATTAGAGAAATGCAAATCAAAACCACAATGAGATACCATCTCACGCCAGTCAGAATGGCGATCATTAAAAAGTCAGGAAAAACAGATGCTGGAGAGGATGTGGAGAAATAGGAATACTTTTACACTGTTGGTGGGAATGTAAATTAAATGTTCAACCATTGTGGAAGACAGTGTGGCGATTCCTCAAGGATCTAGAACCAGAAATATCATTTGACCAAACAATCCCATGACTGGGTATATACCCCCAAAAATAGAAATCATTCCATTATAAAGATGCATGCAAACATATGTTTATTGCAGCACTATTTACAACAGCAAAGAAATGGGACCAACCCAAATGTCCATCAATGATAGACTGGATAAAGAAAATGTGGTACATATACACTGTGGAATACTATGCAGCCATAAAAAATAATCAGATCACGTCCTCAGCAAACTAACACAAGAACAGAAAACCAAACACCACATGTTCTCATTCACAAGTGGGAGTTGAACAATGAGAACACGTGGACATTAGGAGGGGAACATCATACACTGGGGCCTATGGGAGGATGGGGGGGCAAGGGGAGGGAGAGCATTAGGACAAATATCTAATGCATGAAAGGCTTAAAACCTAAATGACAGGTTGATAGCTGCAGCAAACCACCGTGGTAAATGTATACCTATGTAACAAACCTGCATGTTCTACACGTCTATCCCAGAACTTTAACTTAAAAAAAAAAAAGAAAAAATATTGGATGTACACTGGTAGAGACTTATTCTATATCCCTCAAATTATTTCATATGGGCAAGTACATATGGTGTCTGCCGTGGAGCAGAGAAGAAGCCCTGTGAAGCCCATCTGGAGTTATAAAAGCCCTGGGCCAATAAACTCAGTTTCTTCTCCAAAAGATCTTTCATTTAGCGCAGTCTTCCCTTCCACGAGGCCCAGACTGCATAGAACAATGTGAAGAGAACCATGTTAAGCTGAAGGAGATGATGACTAGAAAGCAAAACAGACTAAAAGTATTAAAAATGCACTTCCACAGAATAAATAAATGACAGGGAAACTGTTTTACTTCAGTTTTGCATTCATATGATGTTGGCGAAAGAAGGCAAATCAGTTCAATAAAAAGAGAGATTTCATATTATGTTTTGTTCACCAAGGACAACAGAAAAATAATGTCAGATTTCTTTATTCACTTTAATTCAGCGATCACAGGTTCTTGTGAGTCTGGGGAAAAAGCATGTTCTAGAAAAAGGCCTAAGCTTTACCCTTTGTCATACCTCGTTCTTTCTGCCAAATTCGTGTTCTCTACTAGACTGACAGTTCCACAAGTGTGGAGACTGGGCATGTCTTCTTTCACCCTGTGAGCCTGGGACAATGCCTGGCTCACAGTAGGTGTTCAATAAATATGTTAAATAAATTTATGTTCCGGCACTGCAGTTTTGTGTGAATCATGAGACTGATGAAGATGTATTAGAAATTGCATTCAAGGAGAAGTGGGGAAAAAAAGAAACTACATTCAAAGTAGGCAATGGGGGGATGCTCTTCTCTTCCTATGTGTATAATACTGAATATAATATTGATGGATATAGATGATTAAAAGGTTGAGAGAGGGAAGGGCCTTAGATTAGAGCAGTTGGGAGAGAAGAAAAAAGTAAGGATAAAAGTAAGCTTTTCTTTTTAAGGTATTTTCAGTAGCTCAAAGCAGACACAAAATTGAAAACCAAAGTGTTCCTTAAAGTAAGAATATATATATATATATGTTTTAGACAAGGTCTCATTCTGTCACCCAGGTTGGAGAGCAGTGGCTTAATCACAGTTTACTGCAGCCTTAACCTCTTGGGCTCAAGCGATCTTCCCACCTCAGCCTTCCAAGTAGCTGGCACTATGCGGGCACCACCACACCCTGATATTTTATGTATGTGTGTATGTATGTATTTATTTATAGAGATAGAGTCTCACTATGTTGCCCAGGCTGGTCTCAAACTCCTTAGCTCACGTGATCCTCCTGCCTTGGCCTCCCAAAGTGCTGGGATTCCAGGTATGAACAACAGCATCGGGCCAAAAGTAAGAATATTTGAGTACCTTTTAGAGATAGAAAGCAGGCTAATTCAGGCAAATGCCTGAAGCAGGGATAAGCAGATAAAGATGTCAGAAGCACACAATTTACAAGTGTTATACACGATCGGTGCTGTGATTCCACCATAGATGAAGGCAAACAACATCGCAACTAAAAGTGAATTCTGTAAATAGGGTAACTATCTCTGTTTTAAAAGCCCCATAGATGCAAACGTTTATTCAAGGAACTAGTAAACCATGTTTCTTTGTTTTCGTATTTCCTGTGGCTCTAAGAAGCCAATGTAATAAACAGTGAATCGTGGTGTTTGTTTTTGTTTATCCCTGTTCTCACATCTGGAAACTGGAAACTAATCACACGTCTGGTTCACACAGCCTGGATATGTCGCTCAATGTGGAACATAAATTAAAATGAGAGGCGATAAGCAGGTGCTTATTTTATCACAGAACACGGAAAGTTAGAGGTAGAAGGGTTCTTAGAGATCACTCAGTCCGACACCCCTGTCTTTTTCACTTAGGGAACCTGAAGCTGAAAGAAGTGTTGAAGATTGCCCTTTGTCCCTGAGTATGCATTTGGCAAGGGATCTATTTTGACATATTTGTGTCTCAAAGAATTCTGATTCCTCAAACTTGCTGATCACCAGAAGTAATAGAGGTTGCCTTACACACTTTTATATATCTTACAGACATGATGTGTCTTCAAAGCCTGGAGTTAAAAATAAAATAATATTACCCCCCAAAACTCACTTGGTTTTGGGGTTGACAACAGCAGGGGATTGGGAAAGTATTATCTGGTAGCTGGCATTTAATGTGACTTATAAAAAAGAAAAGCTGTATTATTGCTGTGTAACTGTGAAGCAGAGGACATATATGTCTACCATGGAGTCTTCCAGCATCACAGTAGAGCAGAGAGAATAGCTGCCTGGACTCGTCACTGAGTCCGCAGCTGGTCAAGCCCAACCATTCCCTTCTTGGGGGCTTTCCTGCTAGTATCTTGTTCCCCAGCTCTCAGGCGCTCTGCCTAGCCATAAAAGAGTGCTGAGGGCAAGAGAATTTTAGCTCCCTCTCCCATCAGGAAAGCAAATGGACTCTCTGAAAGAAAAACAAGTATGTCAAATTTATCAAAGGTAGTGACTTGTTACGGGGATCCCCAGTTCCTTAGAGGTCTGCCAAAGAGTGGAACAATTTTCAGTATTTCAAATGGAAATCACACGTTGAGCCACAAGGCTACACAGACTAAGTATAGCATCAAGTTTCTTTCCTTTGGCTTAAATTCTGTCACTCCGTGGGATTATCTGAAGCTTATCAGGAGCTCTGGAGAGTCGTTAAAGATGTCTTAGATAACTAAACATGAAGAAATCATTACCCACTAGATGAAAATCAGGTCCCTTGAAAGACAAGATGAAATAATAAGAGGGATTTCTGTGGGTATGAGAAAGACTCAGAAGTAGTGGTTTTAAACCAAAGAAAACTTTATATCCACATTTCTCAAAAAAATTACCTAAGAGAAACCCCCTCCCCTGTTCCAGCTCTCCCCTCTGGTCCATGACAATCACTCACTGGGCAGGGCAGGGAGGTTTTCCTGTGACTGGTGGCTTGTGGCCGGTGGCGTTCCCGGAGTCCTCTCTGATCCTCTTCTCTCCAGCTGTGGCCCCAGAAGCTGCTCATCCATTTGGCAAAAGACACATCATCATCATCATCATCTTTATGCTCCATGTAAAGGTGATGCCAAATATTGAAGGCCTGTTTCTAAATCTGACAGAAGGAAATATCACCCAACAGGGCTGGCAATGAAACCCAGGATCTCCCCCAAAAGACAAAATGAAACTGGTATTTTAAAATGGTCTCCGATGCTGGCATCCTTAAAGGAGAAAGATTTACTAAACAACCACTTCATCATCAGGCAGCCTTGGGCAATGTCTATTTATAAATTGTGCAGCCCACATTCCCCTCCCCCTTGTCTTTTAAATTGAGAGGCTTTCTAATCCTTCCATTGCTGGGGCTTGTGCCTCGCAGCCTAAGGGTGGGAAGCAGAGTCCACTGCCTGGTTTTCCCTGTGCTTTGCTGCCAGTGGCATGTGATGGCATCTCCAGCTGTCAATGATGATGGAGCATGACCCTCACAATATGCCTGTCAGCTCCAGGCAAGCTCTGAAACGGGGCCACATACAAGGAACAGACTGACCACAGCTTGCAAGGTAGCCAGCTGCTGCCAAGTCTCATTTAGAGCTCGATACTCTCCTAATAAAATGATACTGATATAAAATCCAGCTCCTGGATGAAAAAGAGTAGTTTTTTAAATTGAGGTATGACTTATACATGTACAAATGTAAGCAATATACAAGTACATGTAAAAGGCACAAACCGTAAGTGCACAGCTTGATGAATTTTTATGTATGTAAGACAGGGTGGTAACCCCTGCGTTACCACCACCATGCAGGTAAAGACATAGACCATTTCCAGCACCCCAGCTGGCTCCGTGTATCCCTCTTCCAATCCATACCCCCTTCAAAAGGTTACCATTAACGGTCTCTGTCACCATAGATCCATTTGCTTGTTTTTGAACTTACTTTCAGTGGCATTATATGGTATGCATCATCCTGTGTATTTCAACATTACGTCAGTGAGATAGATCCATGTTTTTGTGGTAACAGTAGTTGATGCTATGTGTAGTATTGCATTGCATCAACACGCCAAAATTTTTTTAGAATTCAGTCTATTAGTGATGGTCATTTTAGGCTGTCATTTAGGTTATTTCCAGTTGGGACTTTTAGAAATAAAGTTTCTGTGAATTTTATAGTCCCTGTCTTTTAGTGGGCATTTTTTCCAAGGTAAAGAGAATATTACATTATGGAACTCCTACTTTGCATCATGTATGGAGTCAAATATTTCACATATGCTAATTTTCTTATAACAACCCTGCGACTGGGAGATTTGTATGACATTTTATTGATAAGGGAGTTGAGATGTAAATAGACCACCCCTTGCCAAAGTGAAATTAGTACTAAGCGGCAAAGCCAAGTTTGAAGCAGGGAATAGAAAAACAAAGTCCAGGCTCTTTCCACCATTCTGCCAGTATTCCAAGAGAACTTGGAGAAGTCTTGCATTTTCAAACAGGAATTCTTGGCCATTTGCCATATGAAAATCCTTCCTTGAGCTGCAAAAAGATAGGCTTGATAACTCTGACCAATGTTTGTAGAGCACGGTATCACAATTTTTATGTTACTAAGGAGGAGTAGCCAAAGCTCAACACGTCTTATAACATTTTTATTTGTTGCAAATGGCCATGACTTCCTGTGTTACGACAACTCATTGCTGGAGGAATTAAGCACATCCTGTGGGACTTCACTGGAACAGGACATTTTGGAAGAGTGTGCCTAATCTCCTCCAGACTGCACCACATATGCCTTTTCCATTTTCCTTCTCAGTTTTACTTTGTAGCCTTTCAACATAATAAATCTTATCCATGAGTACAACTATCGGCTAAGTTCTAGCAAATCTCCAAAGTGGGGATGACAGTTGCTATCAGAAGTGGGATTTGCTAAAACAACCCAAATCACTGAAATATGGCTAAATCAGGGTTTGGGAAAAGGAAGGATGAAAAAGATATAATGGTGAACCTTCAATGCCCAGTGGCTACCTAGCCACCTGTAGTGTGAATTAGCTGCTGAGATGATGTCTGCTGTGAGAGGTAAAGGTTACCTATAGAATTCGAAATGATGGATCCAACCCCAGGACAATTGGTTCATTAGATTCCCTGGCTGCTTTCGGCCATGGGTAGCTACAATGAAAAGATTAAAAAGTGCAGCCTGGCTGATGCCTTTGGGCTTTGTTCTAGATGAGAAGAGAAAGTGCCCGAACATTCCCAAAACACATTTTGCACGGGCCAAAAATGTTAAAAGTTTGCATTGCTTTCTCCTCAAAGCAGGAAGGAAGAGAAAGCAATGCAAAGTTTTAACATTTTTGTTAAAGTCAGTTCCAAGAGCTGGAACAAGGCTTCAGATAAACCAGCAAGAAAAGGGAGGGGGTAAATAATACTCCATCACCTAGTACAGCAGCCCCTTGCATTCCAACTGGGAATCTCCCAGCAGCCATAATGTAAATCATATGTGCTGAATTTACTACTTTACTACAAGGAGTTTGAGTAAACCTGCAATGAAAAAAAAAGAGAATTTTAAAATGGCTTTTTTTTTTTTGGCTATTGTACCTGAATAGATGAAAAACTGATATAAAATATTATATGCTTATAATTTTATAAATGCTTGAGGGATTACCCAAGTTAGGGAAAGCGACTCCATAAGAAGTGTTATGGGATTCTGCACCTCCTGAATTTGGTTGCTAGTAGATAAATCACAATGTAAACTCGGAGTATTTAAATTCTGAAATCTCCATAACTGATGATTTTTGCTGTAATTTTTGCCTGTTGGAGCCTATGGGAAAAGGTAGACAACATAGAAGGATAGTTCATCTCCACTGGGAAAAAGAAACCTTTTGAGTTTTGAAAAGCAGTTTTTAGTTTGCTAATAGCTTCTTATAAAATCAGGTGTCTGTCTGACCATCGGAGGCTAATGATTTCCCAGCCTAATGTGCATATTTCGGAGTGTGTCTATTGGACTCTAAACCTGACAATATAAAAAGAGCTTAGAAAACATTTCTTGTCACTTGGACTTGGAAAACAATTGTCTGGCCCTGTATCTTCTTAGCTTTGCTGCTGCTAAATAAGAAAAGTTGCCAGCTAGTTTGGAATCCTGAATTCATAGATCCTAACTGCCTGGAGCTTATGCTAAGCTAAAACTTGATACTGTCTGTGTGGGACTGTTTCACTAGCTGAAGACAGGCATAGGCTCAGGGAGCAGAACTCAGCCTCTGGGACTACTGCAGGTTTGCTTACAACACTCTTCTGGGGGGCCATAAACTATAAAAACATTCTGGATGCTATCTGGATCACATGGGTCAATTGCCCATGGGAAAGGGCCTGCTCTTTGATAGGACCATTTGAAACGGAACTAGTTGCACTAGAAATGATTGATCTCAAGAACCCTCCTGGGGGAGAGCACATTGCAGGGAGTGGGACCTCTCCATCCTCCTGATAGAGCTCTCGACCCCTTCTGAGGATATCTCACTGCTATTCACTTGTGTTCAGCTTGCCAGAGTATCTTGAAATTTGCAGTGATGGATAGTCTGACTCTTCTTTGCTCACCTCTCTTCTTAGGCAGCTTGGTTGCTAAACAGCTGTTCCTAGACAGAAATTGATCATTTCTAGGCTGCTTCCTGAATAAATGATCAGGACAAAAAGGATGGGGTAATGTAAACACAGTCTGAAAAAATTTTGAAAACTCAGGATTTTGTCCTAGCCCACTCTGGAACATGATGTGTTTTTTTCTGGTTGTTTCATGAAACAATGATTTTCTATGTAAATTCTTTTGTCCCTCTTACACCCAACCCTTCCTGCCCTTCCTCATAAAAGGTCTAGATAAGAATAAAAAATTGCTGGGGAAAATGTAATGTTATGATTTCTGAATGAATCACACTGTTGTGTAATAGCAAAGAAAAAAAAAAAAAAAAAAAACCCGGCACCTGGGGAGATGCAAGAGAACGAGGGCATTAATGATCTCTTTTTCAGAACTGCTCCTGAACAACCGTGTTGCCTTTGCAGGATGCTGTGAATTCAAACTGACTGCTGAGCCTGTGATCACACCCAACAGCACTGACTATGAGACACCAGCGAGTGGTGTCTCCAAGAACACCTCCAGATATTGTCCGCATTTATGAGCCAAGCTGACAGAAATTGCCTTCAGGCAGACCTTCTAAAACGATCTTAGCTGAATTATTTAGACTGGACAGGGAGCCCGAGGGCTTCGAAGTTCCCACAGTGGGAAGCCACACTGGGGGCTCTGCTAACCTCTGCTACCTGACGGATGCATGTTTTTGTTGGTGTAACTGAACTTGACTTCTTTGTTTCTAAGAATACTCTCCGGGATGTACTTCCTGTGTACCTATCTGAACTATCATGGACTGCCTCCGCACAAGAAGGCATGCAGGTCAGCTTCAGTTTATTAGCCAGAGATGTGCTGTGCTTCAGCTGATGCCTCGGGCTAGGTTAAAAAAAAAAAAGGTTAACACAAAAACTTAAGGAGAAAGACACCTGGCTTCCTAAGATTAACCTTGACAGCTAATGGGATTTGTTTTAATTGGCTAAATCCAGGACCTCTGGATTTTAAGTAAAGTCAGTACTCAGGTTAGTTTCACACTGCGTCATGACACTACTGATAATAATTTTGCTATAAAATGCATTGACCAAGGAGATCAGCTATACAGAAAATGGTTAATATAGCTGGCCTGAAACTGCTGATCCTTAGAAAGACTTGCTTGCAAGGTTGGTATTTAGTTGGCATCTGGAACTTGGCTGGTAAATTGTTCCTGCAGTGATATAAAATTTTTCTTAAAGTGTAAGAGTGGTCTAAACTGTTTGCATGACCAACGTGGTTTATGCTGAACAACTGACTTTCTTCTGCAAATTCAGAATTTGGGTATGTGGCAGGCAGAGTGTGCCTACCTGACCAGCGCCCAGTAAATATCTGGGGTACTGAGTCTCTATCGAGCCTCCATAATAAATACTTGCCTTGCACATGTGTTACAACTCACTGCTGGAGGAATTAGGCATGTACTTTGTAACTCCACTGGGAGAGGACTCTTAGAAGCTGGAGCCAGATTTCCTCCAGACTTTTCTCTTTGTTTTGCTTTGTATTCTTGCACTATAATAAATCATAGCCATGAGTACAACTATATGCTAAGCCTTGTGAGTCCTTTTTAACCTAAGGGTGGTCCTGGGGTACCTCCTAATACTGAAAGGAAAGGGAACTCTTCAAATCTTTGACCAAAAATTCTCCCAAAACAATAAGATGTAAATATACCCCAGAAAGAAAAAGGATTTGGACTAAATTATAGAAAATGAGACTTCCAACTCCATTTTTCCCCCTAGTTAAGCCTACTTCTTCTTTAAAAATATGAGGAAAAGATAGTTCCCTACTCTGCCTGCGCTAAGGTTCTGACAACAAGCATTGGGGGGGCAGCAAAAAAGCAGCAGCAGAAAGTGTCAAGTCTCTCAGCACTGGGAGAAATGCTCTTCTGGGCTGTCTTGGGAGGCCTGGCCTGAGAGGAGTCCCCAGCCCACTTTTGAAGCCCAGCCACCTGCTTTCCCTAGCAGGGACCCTGGGCCCCCTGCCTTGAGGAGATGCTGCTGGGAACACGTGCTGAAGGGAGCTGCACCTTTTTGAGCCTACAGGATGTGTACGAAAGCTGCCAAGAGTGACTGCGACAGCTGCAGTTTCTGAGCTGAGACTTTGAGTAGGCATTTTCTTATCATGCTGAATGTGAAAGAAATACCTTCTCTTAGAGGATAGGAAGCTTGTGCTGTGTGTATTCTCATAAAGTGACCAGACGTCAAGGATGCCCAGGTAATCAGTGAAAATGATCGCTGGGCTGTCAAGTGGCTTCTCAGTGCCCTCTCTCTTAGGAGATTATTCAATGATGAGAAAATGATTTTCCCTTTATTTATTTTATTAATTTACTTTTATAAAGACAAGGTCTTACTATGTTGCCCAGGCTGGTCTCGAACTCTTGAGCTCAAGCAATCCTTCAACCTCAGCCTCCCAAAGTGTTGGGATTATAGGCATGAGCCACCACACCCACTGAATTTTTTCTTTATTTATTTCATTCTCCCAGTACCATGTCCCTGTTGCAGTAGTAACTTTTTTTTTTTCTGTTTTTTTTTTTTTTTCCCTTAACAGTTAAGGGGAAGCATCATTCCTCGTCCTGATTTCAAGTTTGACGGAACCCATAAAAGAAACGCTATGTCCAGAAGAGCTAAACTGCTACATCATTTTTTTAACAGTTAAAATACATCAATGGTTTTGTGTCCGCTTTTACTTCCCAGAAAGCAGTATTTAAATACTCGAAACTGTGTGCTACATTCTACTGAATGACCTGATTGTCAGACTCTTTTTTTAGTGGCAACATGTCATAGTATAATCAATCATCCATTTTCATGTATGCTATCAAGTTATATTGTGAAGTTTGCCACTCTTTTGAGGTGGTCATCAAAGACACACCTTTTTTAACCAAGTGTCCTAAAGCATGTCTCTGAGGGTATATCACCATTATTTTTTTATTCTAAAAAGCCATGAAGCATGTATTATGAGAACTGTTTTTAAAACATACCACTATTGGTGTAAAAAAAAAAAAAAGGAAACAAAGAAAGGTATGTTTTCAGAGGTTTGCCTACAAAATATTGGTTATATAAATATCCAGCTACCTTGGCATTAAGCATCATTAAATTCTTCAGATTTGGGCTATTAGGTGGGCTTCATAATAGTTGTTAGACATTGGAAGAGGTTCTGAAGAGCCAATATATCATCTCTTTCACAAGAGACCTTCAAACATAGCCCTGATTCTCATCTGCCAAAGATGAAATCTGTGCAGCTTTGTTTCCAGAAGTGTTATTAATTGGTTGTCCTCTCAAAGTCTCTTTAATCCCTAGGCACCAATTATTTTAAAACAGATAAGCTACTACTGCTAAAATTATTCCTACATAAAAAACTTTATCAGTCCAGTTCATCAGTGTGCTATACTTCAGAAAAGGCTTCCTTTCAGTTACTAACTGCAATGTCACAGAATCTAAAGGTAATGCCTTAGCATTTCTGTTGAATCTACAAGCCTCTCCGTAAGAAGTGATCCAAACAAGTACTGGTGGAATTGAGAGTCCTGAGTGCCTCATATTTGAAAGAGACAAAATGTTGCAATTTACAATAAAGGAGTGGATCACGATACACATAAACAAAACTGACACAATACAACATTTAGGAAAATAAATTGCAAAGACTAAGTTTGAGTCAAAAATAATGTGAAGTTTTCAGACTATTAAAACAAAAAACTTTAATGAAACTCTACAGCAATCTTTTCTGAGGATCAGATGTCATGTGTTATTAGTGGGAACAAGGTCTTTATGGAAAGAAATATGGCAAGATGCATTTAAAAGCTTTTAAAAATTTTGCAGCCAGGCACAGTGGCTCACGTCTGTAACCCCTACACTTTGGGAGGCGGAGGTGGGTGGATCACCTGAGGTCAGAAGTTCGAGACCAGCCTGACCAACATGGAGAAACCCAGTCTCTACTAAAAATACAAAATTAGTGGGGCGTGGTGGCACATGCCTGTAATCCCAGCTACTCAGGAGGCTGAGGCAGGAGAATAGCTTGAATCCGGAGACGGAGGTTACAACGAGCCAAGATCGTGCCATTGCATTCCAGCCAACAAGAACGAAATTCCATCTCAAAAACAAAAACAAAAACATTCTTTGACCCAGAAATTTCTCTTCTATTTTTTACATAGATAATAAGAGGTACATACAAGAATGTTTGTTCTTATAATATTATTTAAAATAGCAAAAACTTGTAAGATGTGGAAACATCTTAAAAGTACAACTGGAGATCAAACTAATACATTGATATATTTATACAATAGAATTCTATGCAATCATCAAAAATCATAGGATTTAATGAAACAGGAAACTTCTCAAAATAAAATAGGTGACAAAATAAAATACAATACAGGGTGTTAATTAATTTTATGTGTCAACTTGGCTGGGCCATGGTGCCCAGATATTTGGTCAAACATTAATTCTGGATATTTCTATGAGGGCGTTTTTGATGAGATTTACATTTAAATAGGTGGAATTTGAGTAAAGCAGATTTCCCTCCATACTGTGCATGGGCCTCATTCAATTATTTGAAGGCCTGAATAGAATGAAGATTAACTGCCCCAGCAAGAGAATCAAGAAATAAACCCACATATATATTTCTAGCTGAATTTTGAGAGTGCAAAAGCAATTCAATAGAGGAAGGATAGCCTTTTCAACAAATGGTGTTGGAGCAAATGAACATCCACAGTTTAAAAAATGAGCCTTCGGCCAAGCACAGTGGCTCACACCTGTAATCCCAGTACTTTGGGAGGCCGAGGCAGGCGGATCACAAGGTCAGGAGTTCAAGAGCAGCCTTGCCAACATGGTGAAACCCCATCTGTACTAAAAATATAAAAATTAGCTGGGTATGGTAGCAGGTACCTGTAGTCCCAGCTAGTCAGCAGGCTGAGGCAGGAGAATCACTTGAACCCGGGAGTCAGACGTTGCAGTAAGCCAAGACTGCACCACTGCACTCCAGCCTGGGTGACAGAGTGAGACTCTGTCTAAAAAAAAAAAAAATGAATCTTTGGCTGGGTGCAGTGGCTCACGCCTGTAATCTCAGCAGTTTGGGAGGCCAAGGTAAGAGCATCACTTGAGCCCAGGAGAATGAGACTACAGTGAGCCGTGATTATGCCGCTGCACTCCAGCCTGGGCAACAGAGCAAGACTCTATCTCAAAAAATAAAAAAAGGGCCGGGCATAGTGGCTTACGCCTGCAATCCCAGAACTTTGAGAGGCCAAGGTGGGCAGATCACGAGGTCAGGAGTTCAAGACCAGCCTGACCAACGTGGTGAAACCCCAACTGTACTAAAAATACAAAAATTAGCCAGGCGTGGTGGTAGGAGCCTGTAATCCCAGCTACTAAGGAGGCTAAGGCAGGAGAGTCAGTTGAACCCAGGAGGCAGAGGTTGCAATGAGCCGAGACTGTGCCACTGCACTCCAGCCTGGGCAATAGAGTGAGACTCCATTTCAAAAACAATAAAAAATAAAAAAGGGACATTACACAAAAATGAACTCAAAATGGATCACAGACTTAAATACAAATTGTAAACCATAAAACTTTTAGGAAAAAAAAAGCATAGGAGAAAATCTTTGAAATCAAGAGCTAGGGAAGAGTTCTTAGACTTGACACCAAAAGCATAATCTATAAAAGGAAAAATTGATAAATTATACATCATCAAATTAAAAACTTTTGCTCTATGAATGATCCTGTTAAGAGGATGAATAAGTAAGATAAAGACTGGGAGAAAATGTTCACAAATCATGTATCCAACATAGGACTAGTAACTAGAAAATATATTTTTAAAAACTCTCAAAATTCAACATTCAAAGAACAAACAATCCAATTAGAAAACAAAGGCCAACTATGGTGGCTCACACCTGTAATCCCAGTACTTTGGGAGGCCAAGATGAGAGGATCACTTGGGCCCAGGAGTTTGAGATAAGCCTAGGCAACATAGGAAGACCCTGTCTCTACAAATGTTTTTTTAAAAAACTAGCCAGGCATGGTGGCATGCAGCTGTAGTCCCAGCTACTCAGGAGGCTGAGCTAGGAGGATCGCTTAAGCTCAGGAGGTTGAGGCCACAATGAACTGTGATCATGCCACTTTATTCCAGCCTGAGTGATAGTAAAGACCCCATCTCAAAAAAAATAAATAAAGAAAAAGAAATAAAGCAAAGCAAAGAAAAAAAGAAACAAGAAATTACATCAAAGACATTTCACTGAGAAGGATATACAAACAATGTCTATGGCCGTAATGCTCTGAACATGTCCAACCTCATCTGATCTCAGAAGACATACAAATGGCAAATAAGTACATGAAAAGATGTTCAACATCATTAGCCATTAGGTAAAGACAAACTAAAGCCACAATGCAGTATTAATACATATCTATCAGAATGTCTAAAATTATAAAATAGTATTAACACCAAATGTTGAAGAGGAAGCAGAGAAGCGGGATCATTCATACATTCCTGATGAGAATAAAAAACGGTGCACCCACTTTGAAAAATAGTTTTCCAGATAGTTTAAGAATCTAAAGCTAAAAATACATCTACCATATGACCCAGTGATTGCACTCTTGGGCAATTATCCTAGAGAAATTAAAACCTATGTTCATTGCAAGAGCCTGCACATGAATGTATAAGCTTGATACACACAACTTGACATATTCGAGAAAACTATCCTGAGTTTAAAAAGTCCAATCTCAAGAGGAATTTTATAATTATCTAAATAAAAATATAATCTTATATAAATACAAATAATTTTTATATAGCCTTCTTTAAATAACACAGTCACAGAGATGGAGAGCAGATAGTGGTTCCCATGGGTTGGAGACTGGGGAAGTGCTGTCAGAGTTTAGTCTGAGGGAGCTTCTGACTATCGACCAGTTCTTGTACTTTGTGACAGTTACACAAAGCTATGGATATGATAAAATTGCACAGAACTACACACACACACAGAGACACTCACACACACACAAATGTGTGCATAGCTAGTGAAATCTGAGTAAGTTATATGGATTGCACCGATGTCAATCATGCTATAGTTATACAAGTTGTCAACATTAGAAGAGTAAGTGAAGGATGCATGGGACTTCTGTGTACATTTATTTACAACTTCCTGTCATAATAAAAAGTAAAAAAGAAAATGATTTGTATCAAAAAAAAAGAAACTTCTCTAAATGAGTAGCTACAAGATCAAAATGCTGTTGAGTTAGAGGTACTCTGGGAAGAATGCAAGGATGACAGCATAGGTTTTTAATCTGTTTGAATCCCCACATGAAAAATAATAGAGCAACAATAGCAGAAAAAAACCCATGGACAACTCTACAACAAAACTAAGTGACAAGGTGACCCCCAAGATGTCCTCTCCCCGTAAGTGCAGGTTGTGGGGTCAAACCACCAACAGTTAGAGACCTGGTATGGTTTTCTATGCAGGAGGAAGAAGAAAGCAACAAGGCATACTCCAGACGGAGAAAAGGAGAACCACAAAATAGCCAATAGTTTGGAAAGCACAGAGAACCAATTTGGGAATAGTAGCTGAAACCCGGAGGGATTTGTTCTCTCCAATACTGTATGAATACAAAACGCCTGCGGTAAGAAGGAGTGAAAGGGCTGAACTATTAGCTACCATATACTCTCAAATCTCACCTTCTAGAACAAAGCCTCACACTGAAGAGAAACTGTGAAGCGCGGAATCAAAACTGAAGTAAATAGTGACAACAGAGATAGAGTGGGTCTAAAACAAAGTGGGATGGGGAACACAGCCAGCACACCTTAGAAAGCAAGCCACTATATTTGTAAACATTACACAAATACAACAGAAAAGAAAGCTCCGTGGAATGTCAAAAACTTTCCTGCACCCTATGTCATTCTAAGAGTTCCAGAATTATACATAAAAATGAAGGACAGAAAATATCAAGGTAGAATCTCACACAGCATTTCTGTTTTAAAAATGAGAATACAGACCTATAAACAATGAAAGCATGCAAAAAAAAAAAAAAAGTGCCTACAAATCAGATCAATGTTGTTAGCCACTATTTCAAAATGAACTAAATGACAGCTACAGTGATGTGAGGCCAGGCGCGGTGGCTCACACATGTAATCCTAGCACTTTGGGAGACAGAGGCAGGTGGATCACTTGGGGTCAGGAGTTTGAAACCAGCTTGGCCAACTTCGTGAAACCCTATCTCTACTAAAAATACAAAAAAAAAAAAAAAAAATTAGCCGGGCATAGTGGCAGGTGCCTGTAATCCCAGCTACTCAGGAGGCTGAGGCAGGAGATTGGCTTGAACCTGGGAGGCGGAGGTTGCAGTGAGCAGAGATCGTACCACTCCACTCCAGCCAGGGCAACTGAGTGAGATTCCATCTCAAAAAAAAAGAAAGTGATATAAGACATAAAAGAACAAAACAGAATTAAAATAACATACAAATGACATAAAACTCATGAAAGAATTAAAAATAAAGAAAAAAATCATATCAGAAAAGATTAAGCTAGAAGGAATGAGTAAAAAATGCAAACAATAATGTCTTCAAGTAAATAAAAGATAAAAAGATTTTTTTAATAAAAAAAGAAGTGAAGAAAGAGATCAAAATAATTCAAGACTAGCAATTATAAAGATATGCTCAGGAGAGTGACATTATGGATAATGAATTCCTCAAAAAAGCAAAGCAAGGGAACAGAGCAATTACTATAATTCAAAAAACCACTTTCCTGAAAAGAAAAAAAAGATTTAAAACTACATATTGAAAAAGTATACTGGCAGGGCACGGTGGCTCACACCTGTAATCCCAGCACTTTGGGAGGCCAAGGTAGGTGGATCATTTGAGGTCAGGAGTTCAAGATCAGCCTGGCCAACATGGTGAAACTCATCTCTACTAAAAATACAAAAAAATTAGCCGGGCAGTAGTGGTGCAGGCTTGTAAACCCAGCTACTCGGAAGGCTGAGGCAGGAGAATCACTTGAGCCTAGGGAGGTGGAGATTGCAGTGAGCTGAGATTGCACCACTACACTACAGTCCAGGTGTCAGAGTGAGACCCTGTCTCAAAAGAGAAAAAAAGAGCCTAACCCTAACCTCTAGCCCTAATCTCTAAAAAAAAGGAAAGAAAAGAAAGAAAGAAAGGAAGAGTATACTGTATATTTGAAAATATCAACTCCATACAACCAACACCAGGACATATCATAATATGTTTGCTATATTTTAAAAGAGAAAGAAAGATTCCTTAAGGGAACCTGGGCAGAGATGGAGAGAGGGAGATAATAGCATTAGTTATAAGGAAGAGACAATTAGATTATCATCAGACCTTTTGCCAGCAATGCTTTATGCCCAAGGAAAATATATAAACTTACTCAAGATACCAAGGAAACTTTGCTTTGAAAGAATGGTTGCCAATAAGCATACTGTCAGCATGATTAGAATAAAAAATATGCACAGACACAAAAAGATAAACGAAGAAAGAAGATGTGAGCTAGGAATTTTATACCTAGCAAAATCAACTATGGCAGACATGAACTTGAATGGGACACATCAAGATGAACTCAAGGGAACAACACACACCTGGGCCTGTTGCTGGGTTAGGGGCAAGCGGAGGGAGAGCATTAGGACAAATACCTAATGCATTCAGGGCTTAAAACCTAGATGATGGGTTGATAAGTACAACAAACCACCATGGCACATGTATACCTATGTAACAAACCTGCACATTCTGCACATGTATCCCAGTACTTAATGTAAAAAAAAAATAAAAACAAACAAAAAATATATTTATATATTTAACCAAAATAATTTTTTAAAAAAAGGACAGACAAAAACACCACACACACAAAAAGATGAACTCAAGGTATTATTTATATCCTGACTCTCTGTCCATTACAAAGGCCTAGAAGCAAGGGCCAACCCAAATGCAATGAGCACCTGGATTGTGGTCTTGAAATGCCAATTCTCATTAAACAACAGCAGCAGCAGCAACAAAAGATTAAATAAATAAATAAAAATAAAACAAACAAAAAACAGGACTTCTTGAAGAAATGGCTGATTCCTGGTCTGTGGCAAGAAATATATACAAAATGACCTGGCAACCTCTTGACATAATAGAGAACAAGGAAGCTATGAATGACAACTAGGGTTTTTCTGTTTGTTTGTTATTTGTTTCCAAAAAGCACTCAAAGCCACAGATGAAACAGTTTGAATTTCAATTTCTACTTATAAAAATATTCCAACTAATAAAATAAAATGATAGAATAGACTTAGAATATTGCCATTCTGTGATCACCATGGAATTAGTAAGCATTAAGCATAAGTGGCTACTAATATTACAGAGAGAAAGTCAGACATTATTATCTGCCTTCTGCCTTGCAAAGGAATCAAACCTTAGTCTAGTCCAGACTCTAGGTTCCTCTACTGACATAGATTGAAAAAGACTTAGAAAACATAACAATTTTTGCTAATGCACAAGACTAAACCACAGCATCTGGGGTTGCACATTTGGGTGACAATGCAATTTTTTTTAAAGCAAATAAACTATTGTTGATAGTCAAGATAATGGTTACTTACAAGTGGCAGAAGAGGATTTGTGATCTGGACAGCAATCATAGAGGAAGCTTCTAAGGTAGTGGCAAAGTCCTATTTCTTGGCTTGAATGGTGGTTACAAGGATGGTATCTTTATAATAATCCATTCATTCTTCTACTGGTAAGCTTTTATGTAATTTCCACTTTTTGTTATTGCAAGCAATGTTGCCCTAAACATTACAGGTTTTTTACGTGCAGTGTGTTTTTCTACAGTGTATATGTAGAGGTGAAATTTCTGGATTGGAGGTATCTGAATCTTCCATTTTATTAAACGCTAACAGTTGAGAAAAGGAACCCACAAAAATATTCATAATGGTTGGCTCTCTACAGTAGTTCAATCAATTTACAATTGCATTTTTTGACATCCATGCCTTACTGGTATTGCCGGATTTAAAAATTGTTGCCAATATTGTAGGTGCAAAATGAAATTTCATTGTTGTTTTAATTTGGATTCCCCTAACTTATTGGTGAGATTTAAAATGTATTCATATGTATATTTTCATTTGCACTTCTTTTACAAGTAAGTTGTTTAAATCCTTTGCTCATTTTTCTTCAGAGTTGTCTTTTTCTTATTGATCTGTAGGAGTTCTGCATGTATTTTGTATATTAACCTTCTGTAAGTTTTAAACATCACATATACCTTTTCCCAGTATGTCTTATCTTCCTACTTTTTTGTAGTATGTGTTTTCTGTAAGTTAAATTTTTTTAATGTAGCCAAACTGATCTTTTTCTTCATAAGCTTATCCTTTACCCTATCACAACATTATCAAGATATTCTCTCGGAGAGATCCAAGATGGCGGATTAGCAACAACTCAGGATTGTAGCTCCCAGTGAAAGCGCAGAGAGTGAGTGGATGCTGCAATTTCAGATGAATTTCTGTTGCCCACAAACTGGGAGCTACCCAGCGGAGGAGCCACACGGGTCGCCAGTGCGACTCTTTTGGCCGGTGCGGCGCGGCGCTTCTCGGTGTGGAGTATACGGGACTGGATGCCCTTTGAGTCAGACTTAGCTGGTCCCATCCCCACAAGGAGAACAGCAATTGGAAGCGCTGAGGACTGAGAGTTTCACAGTAAGCACAGTTCAACCCGGGAAGGCCCAGCTCTGTGGGGAAAGGGTGTCTGCCGAAGGAAAACTAAGAAACAGAAAAAA
>CAUYLG010003793.1:0-56276 GCA_963573385.1 Cacajao melanocephalus
TTCCTGTCTCCATTGTTAAGCACAATTATTGGCATAAAAGAGGTTTTTAATACCCATTTTTAGACTGCATTCTAGCCTGGGCAATAAAACAAAAATCCCGTTCTCTCTCCCTCTTTCTCTTCCTCTTTCTTTCTCTCTTACATTCTTTCTTTTCTTTCTTTCACTCTCACTTTCTTTCTAAAAAAAAAAAAAAAAAAAGGATGAGTTTGCTATTGAGTTCACCCATTCACTCACCCATATTATTTAGGGCAGTCAACTAACATCTAATAATTACTTATTCTCTTACTACAGATATTTGTTACACCCTGTGTTCACAAGAAATTCTTTTGTTGTATGTTGAAGAAAGCAAACGTCCAATAAAGATAATAGCAAAGTGAATACATTTCAAATTCACCAAAAGATAATGCAATATAATCCACAATTCAGACAAATGGAAGAGTACTGTAACATCATGGGCAAGTTGTAGGAAATATTTATTGCTGTAAATAAAAAATTGGGGGCAATCAAGTTGCAGTGAAACACAGTTTTTCAGTAAAATCCATAATTATTATTTAGAAAAAAAAATGAGTAGGTTTAATTGAGAGGGCCTTGGAATTAGCCTACTACACTTTGAGTCCCATGTCTACCAAAGTTTATTATTTTAACCTTAGTCAAGTGACACAGTCTCTCCATGTCTTTATTTATAAAATAATGCAATTTCCTTTATAAATGTTCTTGAGGTCTGAAAAAAGACAGCATGTGTATAATAATTTTAGAAGAAACCTAGTATATAAGTGCTCAATAAGTGACAGTTGTTAGCTATACCTTAATCATCTGACTTAAGTTTATAAAAGCCAGTACTATTTCTGATCCTAGAGCACTGTTAACGAAATCTGGATACTCTACTGCAGAAATAGATCATTGTCTAAACTCATTTTCAGCTATCCAATCGAGGGCCCAATAACGATTTATAAATGAGTATCTGTATCTGTATGTATATCTATCTATAATGATTATATATAATGAATATGTATGTGATTTCATGATTAAAAGTCTAATATCAATATTCTTTTGATGTTTCCATAAGTGTTTCTTTTTCCATTTTAAAGGTAAACTTTTGGCCTAGAAAGAAGAAAATGAGATAAGAAAGGTCATCATCATTAAAACACCACTTAGAAAGCTATGTTTATTGCTAACAGAAAATCTATATTCTGAAACTTTAAAGTAAAATTTCACAGAGAAACTCTACTTTCTTTATATTTGGCAAATATAAATCTATATATTTGTAAGGCTTTCTTTTTCCGCCCAAGACTTTGTCACTTACCACATTCTAACTACTCTCTGAACAGTCCATTTCTCTCTTTAGCCATTTTTTACAATCTTTTTTTCCTTTTACTTTGATTGAGCCATAAAAATTGTAAATACACAGAGTGATATGTGTATACAATGTGTATTGATCAAACCAGGGTAATTAGCATATACATCACCTTTAACAGTTATCTTTTCTTTTAACTTTTATTTTAGGTTCAGGGAGTACATGTGCAGGTTTGTTATGTAGGTAAATTGCATGTCACAGGGGCTTGGTGTACAGATTATTTCACCACCCAGGTAATAAGCAGAGTACCTCATAGGTGGTTTTACGATCCTTACCCTCTTCTCACCCTTCACCCACAAGTAGGCCTGGTACCTGTTGTTTCCTCCTTTGTGTCCATGTGTACTCAGTGTTTAGTTTCCACTTAGACATTAGAATATATGGCATTTGGCTTTTGTTTTTGCATTAGTTTGCTTAGGATAATGGCCTCCACTTCCATCCATGTCACTGCAAACACACGATCTCATTCCTTTTTATGGCTGTGTGATATTTTATGGTGTATTTATGTCACATTTTCTTTATCCAGTCTATTGTTGATGTGCACTTAGGTTGATTCCAGGTCTTTGCT
This sequence comes from Cacajao melanocephalus, assembly GCA_963573385.1. NCBI lineage: Eukaryota > Metazoa > Chordata > Mammalia > Primates > Pitheciidae > Cacajao > Cacajao melanocephalus. The sequence goes on from CAUYLG010003793.1 coordinate 1,920, forward strand.
ATTGTGAATAGGATTGTGGTAATTATATGCATGCATGTGTCTATGGTAGAATGATTTATATTCCATTGAATACCAATAATGAGATTGTTGGGTTGAATGGTAATTCTGTTTTAAGTTTCTTGAGAAATTGCCAATCTGCTTTCCACAATGGCTGAACTATATACATTCCACCAGCATTCCTGTTCTCTGCAACCTCACCAACATCTTTTAATTTTTGATTTTTTAAATAATAACCATTCTGACTGGTTGTGAGATGGCATGTCACTGTGGTTTTGATTTGCAATTCTCTCATGATCAGTGATTTTAAGCCTTCCTAAATATGATCATTGGCTGCATGTTTGTCTTTTTTATGTCCAGATTTTTTATTTTTCTTTAATTTTATTTATTTACCTAGTTATTGACTTTAACTTCTGGGATACATGTTCAGAATGTATAAGTTTGTTACATTGGTATACATGTGCCATGGTGTTTGCTGCAACTATCAACCCATCACCTAGGTTTTAAGCCCAACATGTAATAGCTATTTGTCCAGATGCTATACCTCCCCTTGCCCACCCCCAACTGGCCCTGGTGTGGATTGTTCCTCTCCCTGCATCCATTTGTTCTCATTGTTCAACTCCCACTTATAAGTGTGAACATGCAGTGTTTGGTTTTCTGTTTCTGTGTTAGTTTGCTGAGGATGATGGCTTTCAGCTTTATCCATGTCTCTGCAAAGGACATGATCTCATTTCTTTTTATGGCTGCATAGCATTCCATGGTGTATATGAACCACATTTTCTTTACCAGTCTATCACTGATGTGCATTTGGGTTGGTTCCATGTCTTTGCTATTGTAAATAGTGCTGCAATAAACATACGTGTGCACGTGTCTTTATAGTAGAATGATTTATATTCCTTTGGGTATATAGCCAGTAATGAGATTGCTGGGTCAAATGGTATTTCTTGTTCTAGATCCTTGAGGAATCACCACACTGTCTTCCACAATGGTTGAACTAATTTACACTCCCACTAACAGTGTAAAAGTGTTCCTATTTCTCCACAGCCTCACCAGCATCTGTTGTTTCTTAACTTTTTAATAATCGCCATTACGACTAACACGAGATGGTATCTCATTGTGGTTTTGATTTGCATTTCAACATCAGTGATGTTGAGCTTTTTTTTTCATATGTTTGTTGGCTGCTATTAATTACCACCTCAATTTCAGAACTTACGATTGGTCTATTCAGTGATTCGACTTTTTCCTAGTTTAGTCTTGGCAGGGTGTACGTATCCAGGAATTTATTCATTTCTTCTGGATTTTCTAGTTTATTTGCATAGAGATATTTATAGTATTCTCTGAAGGTAGTTTGTATTTCTGTGGCGTCAACGGTGATATCCTCTTGTCATCTTTTATTGTGTCTATTTAGTTATCATTTTTTTGTGTGTTGTAAACATTCAAAATTATTTTTTCTAACTTTTTGAGACTATACAATAAATTATAGCTAATATTTACCCAACAATGGTGCAGATCACCAGAACTCATTTTTTCTACCTAGGTGTAATTTTGTGTTTGTTAACCAACCTCTTCCCATCCTCTCCTCCTCCCTATTTTCCTTGCTTCTAATACCCACAATTATACTTTCTGCTTCTGCGAGCTCAAGTCTTTTTTAAATCTCCCACATATGTATGAGAACATGCAGTATTTACCTTTCTGTCCCTGAACCATTTTGCATAACATAGTGTCTCCAAACTCAGGCTCATCCATATTGTTGTGAATAACAGACTTTTATTTTATTTTTTCATGGTTGAATAGTGTTCTGTTGTGTATACATAGCATGTTTCTTTATCTATTATCAGTTGATGAATTCGTACGCTGATTCCATATCTTAGCTATTGTGAATAGTGCTGCAATAAACAAGGGGCTGAAAATATTCCTTTGATATACTAATTGTCTTTCCTTTGGATAAAAAGTCAGTGGTGGGATTGCTGGCTCATAGGTAGTTTTACTTTTAGTTTTCTGAGAAACTTTCATGCTCTTTTCCGTAGTGGCTGTACGAATTTATTTTCCCATCAACAATGTATAAGAATTCCCTTTTCTCCATATCCTTCCCAGCATTTGTTATTTTTTATATTTCTTAAAATTCATAAGGAACTACAAAAGAACCTTAACAGTCAAAGTAATATTTAGTAAAAAGAACAAAGCTGAAGACATCACACTACCTTTTTTCTTCAAAATATATGACAAAGCTACAGTAACAAAAACATTACAAAATTAGTATAAAAGCAGACATCTAAACCAATGGAACATTATAGAAAATCCAGACATAAATCCATAAATTTACAGCCATTTGATTTTTGATAAAGGCACCAAGAACATACATTGGGGAAAGGACACTTTCTTCAATAAATGGTGCTAGGAAATTTGGATATCTGTATGCAGAAAAATGAAAGTAGACTTCTAGCTAGCACCATATTCATAAATCAACTCAAAATGTATTAGCAATTTAAATGTAAGTTCTCAAACTATAAAACTACCTGAAGAAAACGTGAGGGAAAAGCTTTAGGACATTGACCTAGGGTAGAATTTTGTGACTAAGACTTCCAAAGCACAAGCAACAAAAACAAAAGTAGAAAGTAGACAAATGGGACCATATTAAACTAAAAAGCCTCTGCTTAGCAAAGAAAATAATCAACAGCGTGAACAGACAACTTGTAGAATGAGAGAAAATATTCACAAACTATTCAGAATTGAATGTCATGTAATGTCAAGAATCTACAAAGAACTCAAACAACTCAACAGCAATAATAATAATCATCATCATCCTATTAAAACATTGGCAAGGATTAGACATTTCTCAAAAGAAGACACACAAATGGCCAACAATATGAAAAATTAATGCTCAAAATTACTAACCATCAGGGAAATGCAAATCAAAACCACAATGAGACATTAATATCAACTTACCTCAATTACTTATTTTTTATAGACTGTATCACATTATTTTTTGAAAGTATTTACAGATCTTTCTCTTTTGTTGGACTAAATTCAGAGGCTGGTGTCATGTGTTCATTTTCTTATTGTGGCTTCTCACACAGAGCCTGGCACATGGTAGAAATTCAATCAAGGTTTGTTAAATAAGTAAATGAAACGTTTGGCAAAATAAGCAGCATTTCAAGACAAAGTTCTTACCCTGTTTTCAACAAGAGGTTGGTGGGGGGCAGTGTTTATTTTTATTGCACCATTATTTCTTTGGTCCTTAAATTATATTCCTACTTTTGGGAAAATGAAAAATTATCTTTCAAAGCAGTGTATCTCATTCTTCGTTAAAAGAAGTTGCTCAGGTTCTGTGAACATTTCATTGCCCTATATAAATGTTTTAGTGACTAGGAAACAAAAATATCCAGGCCTATGAAAAGTGTAATGAGTCCCAATATAGCCATTTGTAATGGGGATTTAACTGCTTTGTTTGTGAGCTTCAGCTAAGGAAACAGATTACCTTCATCATGTGCTAATACCCCAGAGTCGATGTAAACTCTGCTCCACTATAGAAAGGCATCATGGGGATGCCAGCAAAGACTCTAAGATGAGTTTTGTAAACCTGTCAGCTGGTAAACAAAAAAAGATTACTCCTGGTGCCAAATCCAGCTCAACACTCTTCTTCCCTATAAAGGACTTAAAACTAATTAATAAATTACCATAGATACTTTTAAAATTGAAATTCTATTTTCATGACAATTGAAGTACTGGTGTAGAGAATACTGTGTACTGAATATCTAAGAACCTAAGGACTAAGAGAGTCATAATGAAAAAGACGTAACTCCTTGTATTAAATTGGGATAGCATCACAAATGTCAAAAAATTATTGAATTAGCTTTAGTTTGTCACCAAAGCTTTAAGTGTATCTTTGTTTCCCATACAGTTTTACTTTGCTTAATTTCAAATTTCTTTGTCATTGTTATATATATGCATATATATATAGTTATAACTGAAAATCATATTTATTTAGGAATAGGTTGTTGGCGAATATGCCTGCTGTAGTAAATGATTTGCATATTCAGGAAAGTAAAGAAACAGATGATTTTTTTAAAGGAAAAATGAAGAGGAAGACAACGGCTTGGAAATAATTAACCTTGGCTACAAAGATCAGTAACAAGGGTGCTGCCAGTCCAGGGTTGGACGGGAAGTTGCTGGACAGATGTCTTTGCGAACTTTTTTGTGTAAGGTTGCTTTAGTGCAAGGTTATGGTTTTTGCAGAATCTTGTGATAGTTTTTCTTATTTATTCATGAGAACTCTCCTTCATGGCCTTTCCCAGATCTATTTGTCAGGGTATTTTTTAAACACAAATGAGTCCACTTTTATTTTGACAACTTGGATATTTTCCCCTTTTGATTGAGCTCTTTCTCCAAATGCATCATCCTGTAGTTAGGTTTTGATAGTCCCCGTGCTAGGATGAACTTGTCCCAGGTAGCTGGCCTGGTCCCACACTGGAGACAGTGGCTGCTGGGAGTCATTGTCAAAACCCTTTTTACCATATTTCAGCAACAAAGGAAGTTCGAAGCATGTGGCTCTCAGGGTAAGTCTATCTGGACTCCATTATTAACTTCAGTTTTTGTCACTTCTGTGGTCTTTTTCTATCATTTCAAAGTGTTGTGTCAGCATTATTCTGTTAGAAATTGTAGTTTTGCAAAATATAGCAATGAACAAGTTTAAAGGGGGAAAATACAAGGTAAAATTAGTAGTAATGTGACTATCCCAGTTTGCATATTGGTTTTTGACATATGAAACTAGGCTTAAAGGAAAGCAAAAAAAAAAAATTAAAAAATAGAAAACAAAAATAAAATGGCCGGGCTCAGTGGCTCACACCTGTAAGATCTGTAATCCCAGCATTTTGGGAGGCTAAGGCAGGTGAATCATCTGAGGTCAGGAGTTCTAGACCAGCCTGACTAACATGGTGAAATCCCATTTCTACTAAAAACACACACACACACACACACACAAAAGTAGCCGGATGCAGTGGCTCACGCCGGTAATCCCGGCACTTTGGGAGGCTGAGGCGGGCGAATCACCTGAGGTCGGGAATTTGAGCCCAACTTGACCAACATGGAGAAACTCCATCTCTACTAAAAATACAAAATTAGCCGGGTGTGCTGGCACATGCCTGTAATCCCAGTTACTCGGGAGGCTGAGGCAGGAGACGCTTGAACCTGGGAGGCAGACGTTGCGGTGAGCTGAGATGGTGCCCTAGCACTCCATTCTGGACAACAAGAGTGAAACTCCATCTCAAAATAAAAAAAAAAAAGAAAAGAAAAAATGTAACACACACACACACACACGTTATCTTTACATTATAAGCTTTAATAAATGTGAGGTCTCTATTTCCATGCTTGGTAAATACACTTCTTCCCTCTCACCCACCACAGCAGATAGCAGTAGTCATTATGGAAACAGCAGTCAGACTTTTAAAAATTAAAGCAAATGCAATTATCATCATATATAAAAATACTATGCATTACACATATTGTGTGTAAACATACTATCATATAATAAAAATATATCCTATGAAAAATGTCAACTGTATAAAAAACATTTAAAAAAATTCTTTCATGCTTATACAACAAATGTTTCCTAAAAGATTTTCCTTGAAGCAAAGCAACTTAATTTTTTCTTTTCATAGTATTCTCAGTGGCTATAAACTTAATTAGCTTTGTATGCTTCACATTTACTTCCATTTATGATAAATTTAATCTTTTCTTAGCATAACTTTTGAAATCAAAATATGAAGGTGTAAGTTTGATTAGAGGAACAAGAACAATAACAAGTAATCATAGCGATGAGCTGTTAATTGGTATCTGGGTAGTTCTATTCATAGTAACAAGGGGACATAATATCTCTGTGTCCTTTACTGTTCAACAACACTTTGCTAGATCATTTTTTATAATGCCAATTATATTGCACTTGAAACTCACAGGTATTTTAACAGCATAGAGGGATACAGACTGATTAAAAAGCCTGTCTCTTTTAACAGGGAGGCAAGGTTTAAAATTAAGGCAATATATTTTTCCAAACTCCCTTGTCTTAAATTTCCAAGTTCAAAGTGAAAGAGTTTTGAGAATTATGGTTTCTCAAAAATCCTGATTAATGTGTATTTGCATTTTAAGATTGACCAATTTTCTGAAAAGATTTTTCCCTCAGTAAATGAGAACAAGAAACACAAAAATCAAGTGTACAAAAATGTAAAATTTTTTCGTAGGAATTATCTTAAGTAATTTTAGCATGGAGAAGTATTTTGGATGCAGGCATTGAAAGGGAATCTTGATTTGCTGTTTTGTGTGTTCATATAGCTAGTAGACGCTGTTTGCTAGATTGATTCATTCAAAAGTAAAACAGAATTGGCCATTTTCTAGTGAATTGTATTTCTCTATAGTAAATTTAGGCAATTTCAGGAGGTTGGGAAGTAAAAACATTTGTACTAAGCATTATTCAATTTACTTACCTGCATAATCTCAATTCTCAGGTAATGGTCAGTTATTATACATTTTAAAAATAGTTTTATAAACTCTTCCATAAATTTGTTCAAAATACACAGAGAAAACTCATTAGAAATAAATAAGCTTGGACAAGTGAGGTGACTCACTTCTGTAATCCCAGCACTTTGGGAGGCTGAAGCGGGCATATCACGAGGTCAGGAGATGGAGAACATCTTGGCCAACATGGTAAAACTCTGTCTCTACTAAAAATACAAAAATTAGCTGGGTGTGGTGGTGTGGGCCTGTAATCCCAGCTACTCAGGAGGCTAAGGCAGGAGAATCATTTGAACCCGGGAGGCGGAGGTTGCAGTGAGCCGAGACTGTGCCACTGCATCTCAGCTTGGTGACAGAGCAAGACTCCATCTCAAATAATAATAATAATAATAATAATAAATAATAATAAATAAGCTTAGCTAATAAATTATTCAGTAATAGGAGCTGTATTTTGTCAAAATCCTAATTACAACTGTAATTTGGCTCTCTTTGTTCATGTATTTATTTATAACAATGCCTGAAATAATATTGTTATTTTATAGCAGTATTATAGTATTGGTAAGAATACTATAATAACAAATATATTTATTGAACATGTTTTAGGTACCAGAATAAAAACTTCACGTGCATTACTATGTGTCATCCTCACCCACACTCCAAAGAAGCAGTTATTATCCTCAAATTATGGAAACCAAATCTGAAGCTTGAAGATAATAAGTAACTTGTCCAAATCAGTTGATCTGTATGAAAAAGGGATCTGTATAAAGATCAGGTGAATGTGTTGACAAAACATCCATTCTTTATCAAAATAACTTAAAGCCTTTTTTAAAATTGAAAGTTACTTGCAATGTAAAAATAAATATAAAAGTCAGAAGATATGGGCATGAATAAAGTAAAAAATTGAATCTCTTAGAAGTAATCATTGCTAACAGTTTAGTGCTTTTGTCTACAAATATAAACATAATTCTGCTTAAATGAATGATGCAGTACTTATCCTTTGTCTTTTTGTTTTGTTTCTACTTAAGAATATATTTTGATTACTTTTACTGAAGCTTCATGTAAGATTATCTTGTTTTATCTTTTGGCAACCTAATCAGATGTTACACCGATGTATCATAAATTATTTAACTAGTGCCCCTGTTTTGGCACTGGGTTACTTTCATGTTTTTCCTTCTACAAATAATAATTTGCCTATGTGTGTGTGTGTGTGTGTGTGTGTGTGTATCTGTGTGTGACCCTTTGAATATGTCTGCCAGAAATATTTACAAGTGAAAAAACTGAGTCAACGACTTTGTGTGTGTGTGTGTGTGTGTATACATATATAGGCTGGGCATGGTGGGTCATGCTTGTAATACTCCACTTTTGGAGGACAAGGCAGGCAGATTGCATGAGTTCAGGAGTTGGAGACCAGCCTAGGGTAACATGGCAAAACCTGTCTTTACTAAAAAAAAATAATAAAAATTAAAAATTGAAAAAATATAGCTGGACGTAATGGCTCTTGCCTCTGGTCCACCTACTCTGAAGGCTGAGGTGGGAGGATAAACTGGATCCAGGCTGTTAAGGCTGCAGTGAGCCCGGTTATCGCCCCACTGCACTGGAGCCTGGGTGACAGATCGAGACCTTGTCAAAAAACAAACAAACAAGCAAACAAACAAACATATATCCATTTAAATACTGTGGATATCTCCAGGTTTCCCTCCAAAATGATTAAGTCAATTAACACATTCTATAAAAGTTTTTAAAAACTCTTGTCCTCCACATGTTTTCCAATATTGCCTTTCCTTAGTTTTCGTTTATTTTATTGTATTTATTTACTTATTTATTTTCATTTTATTTTTTATACATATATATGTTTTGAGACAGGGTCCCCCTCTGTCTCCCAGACTGGAGTGCAGTGGCATGAACTTGACTCACTATAGCTTCCATCTCCTGGGTTCAAGTGATTCTCCTGCCTCAGGCTCCTGATGTACCTAGGATTACAGGTGTGCGCCACCATGCCTATCTAATTTTTTCATATTTTTAGTAGAGACGGGGCTTCACGGTGTTGGCAAGGCTCGTCTGGAACTGCTGAAATCAAGTGATCCTCCCACCCTGTCTAAAAAAGTGCTGGGATTACATGCTCCATCCGCCATGCCTGACCCACTTTTTTTGTTTTTATGATAAGTGAAACATAACTGTTTGAAATCTGATAATGTAAATTGCTAATAATTTTCTAATATAACTATGGTTCATTTTACTTTCTCGGTTTCCTTTTTATCTTTTTAAAACTAAGTTATTCATATTTATAATTTTTCTTGATTTTGATTTGTAAAAGTTATTTCTGTTTGGATATTAGTCTTCTCCCTTTCATGTGTGTTGCAAACATTCAATACATTTTCTTCTCTCTTGGATGTTTCACTTATTTTGGCCCTGTGTAGAAAGTTTATGTAGTGAGTGTGTTTATACAGAAACACATGGAATTATTTATGTCAATTCTGTTATTTAAAAATTAAAAAATTTAGAATTTAGAAGTATTAATAAATAGGAATATTTGTTCAAGGATCCTGATAAATAGATTAGTTTTATCTATTTTATTTTTATAGTTACAAAGTATGAGTTGCAGGAAACTTATTTTGTTGATCACATGGTTTTTAGTTAGCTGTGGAAATTAAATACAGAAACCTTTACTTTTTAATATTTTCTTCATAAATGCCATTCCATTTTATTATAATTGATAGCACTATCTTCCTGTGTCTTTTCTAATATGATTTACTCTAATAAAATATATGTAAGAACTTCTTCTTTTCCATTTTTTTTTTTTTTTTTTTTGAGACGGAGTCTTACTCTGTCACCTGGAGTGCAGTGGTGTGATCTCGGCTCACTGCAATCTCCATCTCCGGGGTTCATGCAATTCTCCTGCCTCAGCCTCCCAAACAGCTGGGACTACAGGTGTATGCCACCATGCCTGGCTAATTTTTTTGTACTTTCAGTGGAGATGGGGTTTCATCATGTGGGTCAGGCTGGTCTCAAACTCCTGACCTCAAGTGATCCACCTACCTTGGCCTCCCAAGTGCTGGGATTACAGGCATGAGCCACCACGCCCGGCCCCATATTTTATTTTTTAAATATCATTTTATTTTCTATCTGATAAAACCATCTTTCTTTAATAACTCTTCAAATTGCTTTGTTATAGCAAAAATAAAGTAGTGTAAAGACTGTGGTTGGGTTCTAGTCTTAAATAGATTAAAATTCAATCCCTAGTTCAAACACTTATTAGCTGTATGACTCCTAGAAAGTTAACATGTCTGTGTTTCTGTTATTCTATCTATAAAATAGAAATAATGATAATATTTGCCTAATACAGTTGCTGTGAAGTTTAAAAAGCTAGCTATTTTTAAGATTTAGAATGCCTGGAATCTTCATTCAAATATAATAGGATCTAAAGAAACTGTAGCCAATATTGCTACTGTTGGAATCATTCCACATGACACATAGATCTTTTTGATGTTTATCAGCAAGTTCTGTTTATCTTATATAATGCTCAAGGTTTCAACTTCTGTTCTTTCCATTCTTTAGAGATTTATTAAATAATCTAGAAAAGAAACCTGGCATAATTTTAGAAATCTTGCATAATTTTATCAGAGCCCCACTGTGCACTTGAACTGGGAAAGATTAAGGGTAGGAATAGCTCAGAGATATGAATCAGAAAAAAATAAGATGATAGATATTATCAAATCATATGTGAATTTATATTAAATATACATGGACTAACCACTTTATATTAGTCCATTCTTGCATTGCTACAGACAAACATTAGAGACTGGGTAATTTCTGAACTTAAAGTATAATACACACACAAAAAAGAACTAAAATGGTAGCCTGGATAATAACAAATGCTCACAAGGATGTAGAGAAATGGGAACCTTTGTACACTGTTTCTGGGAAAGTAAATTAGTACAACAACAACAACGAAAGAGGAACAATTGCCTCCAGGTTCTGCAGGCTGCATAGAAAGGATGGCAGCTGCTGCTTCTGGGGAAACTTCATGAAGCTTATACTCATCGGGGAAGGCATAGTGGGAGCATGTCATCGTACATGGTGGGAGCAGAAGCAAGAAGATGGGGTGCTATGCACTTTTAAACAACCAAATCTTGCAATAACTTACGCACTATCCCGAGGGACAGTATCAAGGGTATGGTGCTAAGCCATTCATGAGAAACCACCCCCATGATCGAATCACTTCCCAACAGGCCCAACCTCCAGCATTGAGGTTTACAATGAAAATGAGATTTGACTGTGGACACAGATCCAACCCATATCACACTTCAATTTAAGAACAAAGATGCTAGCACAATTACAGATGCACAACTAAATGTTGATTATACAGAGCATTTTCAATTTTAGGATGAAATGTTATACGAATGAAATTATATAGTTTGTATTCATTTATTGTTGAACTTTCATTTAATGTAATTATTTTGAATTTTTTTCATATTGTATGAATCATTAATCTATTTTTATCGTTGAGAAGCATTTTATTGACTTGGCATATCGAATTACTTGTATCCATTTATTGATGGATATTGATATGTTGATAGGCATTTGGGTTGTTTCTACTTTATGGCTATTAGTAAATAAGACTGCTAAGAACATATACGTACAAATCTTTGAGTGCGCTCAAGCTTTCATTTACCTTGAAATATCTAGGAGTGAAATAATTGAGTCATATGCTTGGTCTACATTTAACTTTTTGAAGAATCTGCCAAACTGATTTCTAAAGGGATTGTATCATTTTACATTCCTACTAGCAGTGCACGGAGGTTCTGAATATCTGCACCAACACTATATTTTAATTCTAGTTGTTCCAATAGCTATGTATCTGATTGTAGTTCAAATTTGCACTTCCTTAAGGATGAATGATGTTGGCTACCTTTTCATACACTTGTTTTCACTCAGTTTATTGTCTCTGGTGAGGTGTCTATTCATATCTTTTGCCCATAGTATCAGTATCACTGACTTCATATAATAACTTGGAAAGTATTCTATCTTATTCAATTTTCTGCAATATTATCTCTAATACTGTTATTATTTTTCCTTGAATGCTTGGTATAATTTACCAGTGAAGCCATCGGGGCATAGAGTTTCTTTTGTGAGAATGTGTTTCTAACAAAAACTCATGATTAATATAAATGAACAGTTGTTGTTATCTATTTCTATTTGAGTAAGCATTGGTGCTTTCTGTCTTTCTGAGAATGTAACCATTTCATTTCTACTGTCAAATCTATTGACATATTTTTTCATAATATTTTCATAAGATGGAAAGATGCTTCAGAGCTGTCCTGAGTAGAAAATTATCTTTTAAATATCTGTAGAATTCTTGATATTGAAAAATTTTGTCTTCATTCCTTTTCCCAATGAATCTGACTAGAGACTGATTAACTTTATTTGTATGATCAAAATAACCATATTTTAATTGTATTAAATTTTCTCTATCAGTTTTTGTTGCTTTTTAATTGTTTATGGTCTTGTAATTATTATTTCCTCTGTTGACTTTGCATTTTTCATCTTCTTTTTTTAGTTTGTTAAGGTAGATTCTAAGGTCATTGATTTGAGATTTTTTAGTATGATAAATTTTCATCTAAATATTGTTGTATAACTGGGATGAACCATTTTTGGTCATAATGTATAATCCTTTTTATAATTACTGAATTTGTTTTGCTAATGTTTTATTAAGAGTTTTTGAATCTGTGCTCATGAGGAATATTTATTTTTTCTTTGCAATGTCTTTCATTTTACTAACAAGTTAATAACAGTCTGTTGAAATGAGTTGGGAAATATCTCCTCCTCTTCTGTTTTCTGAAAATTTTTGTGTAGAATTGATATTTTTTATTTCATTAATGCTTGATAGAATTCAAAATGCAACCTTCAGGGCATGAAATTGTCATTGTGGGAAGATTTTTTAACTAGGCCCTCAATTTCATTAACCGATACAGTTATTCAGTTTGTCTACGTCTTCTTGCGTGAGCTTTGTTAGTTTGTGGCTTTTAATTAATTTGTATAAAGCTATGAATAATATTCTCATATTTTCCTCTAATAACTAGAATTTAATGTGTTTCCCTTTTGACCCCTGACAATGATAATTTTTTCTTCTTTATCCCTTGGTGAGTCTGGCCAGATATTAATCAATTTTATTGATCACTTCAGAGAGCCAGCTTCAGATTTTAATGAGTTTTCTCAATTTTTCTACCAGTTTTGGATTTCACAGATTTTTGCTGGTATCTACATCATTTCCTCTCTTTCTCTTGGCTTTGAGCTTAATTCGCCCTTCCTTAGCTGTTCTTGGTGGATGCTGAATTAACTGATTTAAACCTTTTTTTAATTTGCTAACATGATTTCTCTGAATTTTCCTCTAAGCCTACTTTGTGAGAGTCCCCTGCCCTTCCCCAGCGGCAACACTACACATCTGCTTTATATCTGTGCAGTGCAGGATTCTGTGCCCATCTCTGGGGCAGGTGGCTTCTGCTTTTACTGCTCTTTCAGTGGCGGTATGCCCTCGTCTGGGACTGGTGGCCGGAGGGATTGTTGTTACTGTAGTCAACACTTTTGGCAGATGAGTATTCCCGTTTCTCATGTAAATACAGTCAGCTTTTGCTTTTAAGACTCCCTCAGCAGCAGTTTACCCTTACCTAAAGGGGGATGAGAGTGTTTTCTTTACTTTCCCAAGGGGCAGACGACTTTTGTTTTTACCCCTCCCACAGAGGTAGTGGGTCTTTTACTGAACCCTGGTTGGAAGGGTGTTTCCTTCCTCTCTCTATACAGCTAAAGGCTTTTGCTTCCTGAGAGAGTAGGTTCTAGGAAGTAGATGTTGTTTCATGCCTTTGCCCTAAAAAAGGAGGACTTTTAAAGTCTCCTGCCGTGCCCCCATGAACACATGGTTGAGAGCCACAGAAAAGTGATTGAATGAGTGCAAAGTACACTTTGATCTGAGGCGCCCAGAGATTCTAAAATCTTTCCAACTTCAGCTATACGTATGTGTTATATCATTACCCTTTCTTTTTACTGGCAAACGGTGGCCATGCCTTTCTCCAGTGCTCTATATATGGCAAAACAGTTTGTGTCCTGTAACTCCTCAGAAAAGTTTATAATCCTCTGGCATTCAGTTTACCTGGGTGCCTTTTGATCTTGGCTCTCTTATTGGCTAAAGATCAGTTATAATTTTGGAGATTACTTGGATTTTTCTGTTTGTATGGGAGTAATAGTCTCTTTCCTATGTTCATTTATGTAAAATCTTGATAAGAGAATCTGGAAATAAATTTAAAGAAATAAAATATGGCCAGGCTTGGTGGCTCATGCCTGTAATTCCAACACTTTGGGAGGCTGAAGTGGTGGATCGACTGGGGTCTGGAGTTTGAGAACCGCCTGGGCAACATGGTGAAACCCTATCTCTACAAAGTAGCCTGGGATGGTGGTGCACACCTGTAATTCCAGCTGCTTGGGAGGCTGAGGTTGATGGGTCAGTTGAACCCGGGAGAAAAAGTTTGCAGTGAACTGAGATGGTGTCACTACACTCCAGCCTGGGTGACAGAGCGAGACTCAGAAAAAAAATGTATAAAATATAAGCTAATGTATTTCCTGAAAAGGGATCTAATGATTCAAACCAAAATATTATCAAAATTATGAAGCAATGTATAAAAATGTAAAACTACAGAAATAACTTGAGTTATTCCAGGAATTTTTTTAAGAGATAGGCTTGCTATGTTAATCCAGGCTAATCTTAAACTACTGTCCTCAAGCAATATGCCTACCTTAGCCTCCTGAGTCACTGGGATTATAACTTGAACCATCACACCAGACAAGATTGGTTTAATGTTTAAAAACCATCCATAATAGCAATACCCCCCATAATAGCAAAATAAATTATGTAATATTTTAAGTCGATCCAGCAATAGCTTTAGTAAAATGCAACACCTATTTATGATACAAAAAAATATTTCTGAATAAGCTTTAAATTACTGTAAATTAAAGTCATCTACACAAATATAGTACATAGCATACTAATTGGTTGTAAATATGAAAAATTCTCCCTTGGAGACTAGGAATTGGGCAGAGGCACTAACTCCTTCTGTGTCTGTTTGACATTGCCCTGGATAGCAAGGCCTATGCAATAAAGCAAGAAGAAAGATACAAAACTTAGAATAGAAGCAATAAAACTGTTGTTCACACAACCTGATTTGTATAATACAAAGATCCTGAAACACATAAATATAAACTGTAACATTTAATAGTAAATTTAGCAAGGAAATAGCTTAAACCAAGTTAAAATGTAGAATTCTAAAAACTAATACATGTACAATAGCATAGAAATCAGCATAGGGATAAATTTAAGATTTTTCAGAGAAATTAAAGAACATCTAAAAAGAATAGATGGATATGCATAGTGTGAATACATTGGAAAACTCAATAATTTCCCTCAAGTTGTTCTATAGACCTTGCATCTAAAGCAAAGTGGTCATAAAGTTGTGTGCTTATAATAATAAATTATTAGTAATATTAATACTAGGAAAATAATAATTATTTGGCAGCAGTAAAAACCTGGGCCTTTTATATAAACATGTCATCTAGTCATGGCAAATAATAAATTTTACAAATGGGTTTATGAAAATCAGTAAGAGATGGATAGAAAAATGTTTTTAAAAAAACATTAAAAGAAAAAGGCATCTTACTAAAAAAATGAATTATAGACATAAAATGAAGATGAAATAACAAATCTTACATTTAATTGAAAAGCATGCAAAATAAAAGATTCATACAAAAATCAGTTTTCTTTTGACAGATTTGCCAAAATTTTATAATATCTAGTATGTAGGTATATAGATAATCACTTCCAAAAACTATTGGTGAAATTTGAAGAAAGTGAACTTAAATATTGAGAGTTATAGGACAGTGTCTTTCATTACTTAAAAGATAGGAAAAGTATCCTTTCACCTAGAAATTTTATTAGCTAGAATATACTATCCTAAAACTTAGAAACAATGTTGAACAATATGTGATGTATCCATTTTAAAAATAAAACCTTTAAGTAGAGGAGAGGGAAGACATATAATTTCATTGCAAGTTATATTCTCAAAGCCAAAGTCAGTATTATGGTAAAATGTGAAATAGTAGATTTCCCACTAAAATTGGAACAAGGTAGGAATGCACCAATTTAACAAAATTATGAGCACATAGATGTGTATATATGGAATAATCTTTAGGATACATTAGTATATGTTAATGTGACACAAGGAGTAATGTAAGTTTTGAGGCAATATGTTGAGAGAGGTTTTTTTCAAAAATTCACATTTTAATAGTGAATTAGGAGATAGGCTATCTTACTAATAGGAGTGGCTTCACTAGTAGATATTTGAGGAGTTAGAGAAGATAAAAAACCGCTACTATGGAGAATGGAGAAGAGTGTTGAGTAGGAAAACATAGAAGAATATCTGAATACCATTTATGTTTATTTTTTTCAACAAATATTTACTGAGTACTTACCATGCCAGATACACAATATACGGATGAATGAAGAGCACAAAGTTCCTCTCTTTATGGAGCTTCCAGGGACAAAATATAATTATAATGTTGTGAATTCTCACTGGATTTTAGAGATAGGACCATTCTTGCCATGTTGCTATTAAATCATTAGGCACTCTTACAAAGAAATGTTAGTCACAAGGGAAATGTCTTCTGCAGATGTCATCCTCAAAAAGATAACTTTTGAGAATACATTGTGCATTGATGGTCATTCAGTTTTTCCAGGTTCAGAATCCAGTATTTCACAACACCTCAAGATCAGACTCTCTCAATGGCAGATTATTACTCACTAGTCTGCCAACACAAATGTCTAATATCATCCTGCAGATTATTAATTTAAAATGGAGAGTAGCTTTCCCAGTGATTTGAATACTCATATCAGCTTGATCAAGAAGTTTCTCTTTGTATTCATAACTTCTTAGAAAGTTAAATAAATCATAGGCCTATTGGATGAATATTAAACTAGCAATAGAGGAATTATATGTATGGATTGCTTATAGACAGTATAAATTGCATGATGCATATAGGGCACATAGAGCCATTTTTGCCAAATAAATCTGAAACATTTGGAAGTTTTTGGTGAAATGTCTTTGTATTCATAGTTATTTAAAGGAAAATGTCTAGAAATCAAATTTAGTGTCCCAATGAACCCTCTCTCTGGTACAGTGCTAAGATGTTTTATAGCTGCACAACAAACTACCCCCAGACATAGCAGATTAAGCCAATAAATATTTACTCTCACATAGTTTCAGAGGGTCCAGAATCTGAGTTTGGTTTTGCTGGATTGTTCTGACTTAGGATCTCATGAGTCAAGCTATCAGCCAGGGTTGCAATCAATGAAATCTTGAATTGGGACTAGAGGATTTACTTCTAAGCTTACTTACATGGTTGATATAAGAAGGCTTCAGTTCCTCACCACACAGACACAACCCTCTCTCTCATAGGGTCCATTGTGGCATGACTTCCCCCAGATCCAAGGTGCAGAGTGAGAACGAGTAGCCAAGACAGAAATCACAGTCTTTTATAACCTAATATTTTTGTTTTCTCTTTGTTTCTAGATTAATCAACGTGACTTTGATATATTCTCCCTCATGTGATGCTACAGCTCTCATTAGATTACTATAAAATCATATTGTTGCCCCAAGAGCACTTCTGCTTCTTTGAGAATATTTAGTGTGTGTTGTTCTTAAAGTTTAATTATTGGATGAAAATCTTATATCAAGTTATTTGGGGACCAAAATTTTTGTTATGAAAATATAGTTGTATATGTGCTTTTCTGAATCTCAAGAGACTCTAATCAATATGTCACATTTTGATTCAGCCATTTTCTTCATTCTAGCTATTTATCTTATTATGACTACTTGACACTAGTGATGAGTGTTAGGCATTTTTTGTTCAATTGCCTTTTTTTGTGAGGAAAAAATGGAATAGGGAAAGTAGTAATTTTAAACCTGCCTCTGAATCCTTATGTAATATCTAGAAATACACTATTTTAAATTGACTTTAGGATGAAAGCCACATGACATAAAAAATCATAAAAAAGTTTAGTTTTTATATATTTTTGTAGATATATACACATACATACATATACAAATATGTATAACTTTAAAATAATTTATTACCATATTATGTGGTACTTTGAAGATTTATTACTTGGGTAATGTATATTCTGTTCACTTTACATTGAAGAGCATTATTCACAAATATTAAGAGCAACGTGATCCTTTGACAAAGCACTCTTTAAAGATATGCTGGTAAACCTTAATTTTTTAATAGAGGCTTATGAAGAATGGAAGAAAAAAATCCCCTTAGAAAGTAAATGAACTAAATATTGAAATGAACCCAAACATAAACAGTGATTTATTTTTAAAAATATTACCTTTCATTAAAATTGAATAAATTATTCATGTGACCACAATATGACAAAATTGTTTTCCATTAATTTTCTAGCAATAATTTTATATTTCTTGCTGCATCAAATATAAATGCCAGAAGAAATAATATGTGAACACTTTATGTGGTAGTCAATACTTCAGTTTCTTAGAAATCTTTATTGCTTAATTACATACACATACACGTGTGTATATACAAAACTACATACACACATATACACACATAGACATACACATAAACATACACATACATATGCACACAAATATATATATATATATACAAACATTTATAGTTTTGCATGGCATAACGTTTCAGCCAAAAACAGATTGCACATAAGAGTAGTCCCATAAGATTATAATGAAGCATCTATGGAAACTTGATATATGACATATGATATTGTCATTGCAGATCAAATAAGGAAAATGACTGAAATTCAGTAATAGTGAAGAAACATAGAGTGTAAGTGCACCATGTGTTGTTCATACAATGATAAAACTGCCTAATGACACATTTCTCAGAACATACTCCCATCACCAAGTGTTACATGACTATATTTCTCATATTATGGTTGAAGTATATTCAGTTTCTAAAATCATGAGAAATTAAAAAATAGAAGAAAAGTCATCCTCAAAATTTAAGGAATGCATAATATTTTGCATGATGATAGGCTCATTTGGGAATATCAAGTTTTTTACCCCATCTTTTGGGAATCATATTTGCCAGAAAGTGAGGTTCTTAGAAGGGGAGTAGGAAATGCCTATGAACCCTCTCTGGTCACAGCCAGAAATACTCCACAGCCACAGGATACTCCTAAATTCATTTTTAATTTTTCTAAAATGAGATAATTAGCTTCCTTAAAAATGACTTCAGCAACATAGGGATTGCTTCAAATCAGATAAAAATGCTTTTAAAATAGTTTCAAAATATGACTTATTACTGACAAAATCATGAATATATAGAGTAGTTTTTATTGCATAATGACATATTCTTGCATATTTGCTAATTAATAGTGATATTTTAATAGGCAGCGTATTTAGGACTGTGTTTGACTTCCTACTTAGAAGCTAGTTTTAAATTAGCTGTATATACATCTCTCTAAATATTTAAATTCTCTCTACCAGATTGACATTCTGTGAAAAGATAGGGATTAAATAGACAAGTCATATTGGGGCTTCAATTTCCAAAGTCATAATAAAATGAGAGAATATTTATTAGTGACTCCATTGAAAGATGAATATGTAGACTTCAAAGGGAATATCTGTAATTGTCCCCTATGTCAGTATTGGTTCATATGTGGGAAAATTCTGAATGTATTAAAATGTTTGTTCCAGTCCAAATCAAAAGGTGTACTATATCAGCACCCTTTCTATCTCTGCTCACTACAAGCAAGCCCTAACCATAAATTGGGTGATACCGTCAATCAACAAGAGAGAGTTTAATAGTTAATTATTAATATAGTGAAAATATGCTTGCCTAAACCAGCCAATTGATATCACAAACAATGATGAAGTCTATATATGTATACCCATCTCATTAGACTCACTGTGAAAGTCCTGTAGACTGTATAGACACTGGAAGAATCGCTAATCTAAAGGGTATGAGCATGTTCAGTTCTGCCAGGTATCACTCAATTGCTCTAAAAAATTGTACCAATTTACACTCTCACCAGCAATATAGGAGTTGTCATTTTCCTATATCTGCAAAAGTTTGATGTCTGACTTTTCAATTCTTGTCAATCTGATGAATGTATAATGATATTGAACTGTTGCGTTTGTATTTCCTGATTACAAATCAGGCTGAACATCTTTTATTTTTTTTATTGGCTACTTTGGACATGTTCCATATCCCTTGCTAATTTTTAATTAGGATATTTGTCTTTTTCTTATTGATTTTGGATAATTCTCTATGAAGTAAACTTCAATGCAAATTACATTAACTGAGTTAAAAGACCATTGAAGATTGGGAAAATCTGTATGAGAAAAACATTCTCCTTTTTCACAGTAGCAGATGTTGTTAGTTGAAAACCTCACATCCACTACCTGTAGAGACAGTGACACATTATCTATTGTCTCCTCATTATTCATTTTCTCTTTCTTACCAGCAGAACCCGATTTAAATGGAGGTGGAAATGTACTCCTCTACAAAGCTCTACTTCTTGGCTGTCTTTGTATGGGTGATAATGTTGCACAATGCTGCCCAATAGAATACAAGTATGAGTTGCTGTTTAGAAACTATGGAAAGACTCCTTTAGTGGTGTCAGATTTAACCAGAATATATATTTGGCACTCCTTCCTTCTTATGTTTCCTGCCTGGAACATGGCCTCTGTGATCAGGTATGCTGACCATGAGAGCGAAAGCCACTCTCTGAGGCTAAAGGTGAAGAAAATGCAAGAAGACTGGAGTACTGAAGGCATCGTAGGGTGGCTGCAGTGGTCCTGAACTGTCAACTTCAAAATCTTTACTCAGGTAAACTGATGACAGATTCAGTGACAAGCAACACCCCAGGGTTATCAGAGATGGGAATTTCACAGAAAACAAAACAGGTAAAAATGTTTGGTTTTATGAAACTTAGGTTCCAGTTTTGAGAGACAGACTATAAATACACCTCTGAATAAATAAATAATATAGGGAAGGGTAAGTTAAATAAAGAAAAAATAGGCAAAATAAGGCGGCTGTCAGTTCAAAGTGTCTGGGGATTGGCAGAGAGGTGATGTTTTCTTACACAAACTTATCAGTAAGGCTTTTCTAATAAGGGGATGCCCAAGCCCCTGAAAAAAGTGAGGAAATAACCGAGAGCACTCATGTGAAGGGTTACAAGTGGAGTAGTTATCAAGGGTAAAGGCCTCTAGGGAGACTGACAAGCGAAGGAGGTGTAAAGGTGTGAGGATGAGTGGGGAGAGAGCAGGTGGGAGACCAAGCTTGGGGTCCACGCTATGTTGGTCCTGATAAGGAACTTTGATTCTTATGAAGGCTACATAAGATATAAATGACGTATAAAGTGTCTGGCAAATAGCCTGGCTCTTACATGGAAAAGTAAACATTCTATACAGTTTGAATGCCAATACTCTCAGCTACTTGGAGGCCAGAGAATTTGCAGTGCAGCAGTGTGTGAATTAAAGAAGGGGTCTCTTTTCCGTATATGAATTTGTAGAAGTGTATCTCCCTGTCGCCTCTCCACTGGGCAGGCACCACACTGAGCCTATCGCTTGGTGTACAGACCATGGCCATGGCTCTGCTTCTATCCTTGGCTAAGGTAACTGTGGGTAGTGCACAATCAGCATAATCACACATGATGGCCCTGACAGACTATGCCTTACTCATCTTATTTTGAGCTCTGAATATAATCTGCAGTCCTAAAATCATGAACATAGAACATGTTTATAGATGTCTCAAATTGTTATGCAGTCTAGTCATTTGAACATTCCATCGACAAGGTATCATTGTTGTCCTTACTGTTTATGGAAATATTTTAAGCAAGGTCATGCAAACATCAGCAAAGCCTTGTACAATCTTTTTCATTCAAGTTCTTTTTCTAAAGAATTGTGAATGAGGTTTTTAATACATCTTTGTCTGTGAAATAATAGATAGGGGATAACCAGATGACATAGCATACTTGCTTTCCTCCCCTTTCTAACTTTTGGTATTGGATGACTTTTTCTTACATGAGGTAGTCATTATCACACACTAGTAATAGTTCCACTAACCCCTTCTTGAAACATCATTTAAATTTTAGTGCCACTTTTATATTACACAAGAATTTTAAACTCAAGGATAATATAGGGATTGTAAATTCCCAGGATGTGAGGTTCTTCCTTTTACCATGATTAATGCTTTTGGCAGGAAGGATGGAATAAAGAATATTGTACATGCCAGAATTTTATAGTCACTCAGTGTACCCTGGGGGGTGGAAGTTGCAAGGAAGCTCATATTCCTGCCCTCTTTGTATGTACATCTATTTTTTTTGAAAAAAAAAAAAAAGTTCAATAGGTCCATGAAGAGATTACTGAGTCTGCTAGGTCCTGCTGATGCATACCTGCTGAGACAGGGTAGAGGGTCACACAGTTATCCTCACCATGCTCCAAGGAGGAAGCCTGCTGTGGTTAAAGTATGTGTTCTTATTAAATATATATTGTAAAGTACCTCTGTTGATATTGTTAAACTCCTACCGTTAAAATGTTGCATATAATCAACGCAGCTAAGTTAATGTTTCCATAGGAACCTTAGTGTTAAAACTTACTTAATATGACATTAATCTAGGGGTATTTTTTTTTTGTTTTGCTTTTCTTTGGCACAGACAAAAACATATATCATGAATGTCTGTGCAATTTTAAATGTTTGTAAAATCATAAAAATACTACCCTGAGAACATACACCTTTATGGTGTCATTTGTGTTGGGTAAAGCGTGATTACCCCATTAACAATATAACTGAAGTCCTCACAGCTTTCTGCCAGTTGTGGAAATGTCTTTAAACAAAAGCAACCCAATTGGTTATATGTCGTACATATAACCAGGCTCAAATAGTGCATTGTAAATGCTGTTAGTATAAATCTGACTTAAGGAAGAATGTCTATTTACAGTGGTTTTATTGAGTGCTTGCTCTTAATATAGGCAAGTGAAAGCTGTGGTATTAAATCGAAAATGTGTTAAAATGGAACCACAGAGCATGACTTTGACTTACTCTAGCAGATGATTCTGATTCTAGATTCAAGAGTCAGTAGTTTTTAACACAACTGCAAAGCTCTAAAGAACTATAGTGATAAAAAAAATAGGAAGTATTCATCTTTGTAGATTTTAATGTCTTAAAAATATTAAAATTGTAAAAAGTCTAATTTATGAGAATAAAGTGAATGAATTAATGTTATGTATATGTTCTATGACTTGTTTATAATTCTAATATTTAAACCAATATTTTAAACAGACTAACATTTAGAATTATCACAATATTTAAGATTACATCTTGCTTAGATGGTGGATTTTTTCCTCCCTGGCATATGAGCCATTTACTTCTAAAATAAAGCTATTTTATCCCTTGTCATCACCCAGCCATAAAAATTGCAGGCAGTCAGAAGTTAGCAATGGCTGCTTCACAGACCCACAGCAATACTTAGTAAAAGATTTTCAAAGAAGTTCAAAGAGTCCAGTTTCCATCTGTGTTTGGTGAAGGATGCACAAACCTTGAGGCCATCTGAAAACTCAGCTTCATCTCTAACACTTGGAATAACAAAGGTGTTATTTTTCAAAGCTGCGTTCTCCCCTCCTGGGGTGGCTCTGCAGATTCAGTTCAGGGAAGGTGGGAAACTTCAGAGCAGGTATTCTCCTTCTAGACTTTGCCTCCTTTGGGGAGTTCTTTTGAGGGTGTTACAATGGTGGCCTCCTGAGCATGGGTTACTGCCAATAGAGGCCAAGAGTTAATGAACCTTATAGACAAATCCCTTCTTCTGATTTTCTGAGCAAAATATCAGCATAGAGCCAGCCATCTCATTTCTTCCAGACTAGGGGTGCTGTTTAATCAGGAGAAAGTAGAGGGTGCTCTCTGCCCACAATAAACCCATGAATGCTGAATGATCATAAAGTCTCCATTTCATTCAGCTGATTTTGTAAAACCAAAGCAGGAAATTGTTGAAAAAAGAAATGGTTGAACATCCTTGTTTACTGTTTGCCATATATATGCATATCAAATTTCACTGAAAAAAAATTGCATCTTTCCTTTTTCTGTTTAGTAGTCCATGTATTGATTGTCTGGCACACTTTTAGATAGAGTGTCTTTATGAAGACTATGTAACATAATGTTAATATGCAATTAATGAAATTAATGGAAATATAGATATATTTGCTATCTTTTTATCATTCAAACTAAGATGGAAAAGTAAAGTCAAGAAGAACATAAGCAGTTTGTTCTTTAGTTCTATGAATTAATCTGATGCATTGGAACCTCTCCAGGATTATATTTTACATTTCTTTTACATAATTCAAAGCAATATCTACTGAGTCTTCATTGAAATCCAAATTTCAGTAACTATATGTATAGTTTTACTTGGGAATATTTTATCTGAAAATATATCTTTCATAAAACTTCAGGTTGATATGTCTTAAACATGTTTATAAGAACCAGAAATTTTAAAGGGCAGACAAAACATGTATCAATTTTAATCTTTATAGAATTTCTTCATGTACTGACATTCAAAACATTAAACAAAATGACTTTTGAAAGATATTTTTGGCAGTCTGATTTCACATAGGCCCTGAATTTTTAAAAATTAAGTGTGATTGGGGAATTACTCACATACTGCAGAAATAAATTCCAGCAGAATAACAATTTTGCAATCCCCCAATTTACTGATTGCAAAAATAACAATTTTGCAAACCCCAAATAACAATTTTGCAATCCCCAAATAACAATTTCGCAATCCCCAAATTTGCAATCCCCAAATTTACTGAGGAAGAAAACCTGAAAAGAAAAAAGCCAAACCTCAGACAAGAACAGTCAAGAAGAGAAATCTTCTTTGGCACTTACTGTTATATTAAATAATCAAGAGTATGAACAAAAGGAGAATAAATGTTAAAATAAAAATGAGGCAACTCTTAATATTTTGATCCTGTATAATACTGTTAAAACCAAGCTTCTAATTATTTTTGGACAGTGTTCATTTAGTAATTTGCTAGAAACTTTTTAAATAATAAATGAAAATGAGTTTAATAAAACATTATAATTGAAAAATAAATTTCCAGTTGGATTTTTGTATTTCAGAACTTTACTCCCAGTCTTGATTTAAGCTCTGGCTTTGCCTTCAGATAAACATCAATCTTAAGACTTGGCCAATTAATGTTTAGTCAAATTATGTATTTGAAGCACCTCTATGAATAAACTTCACAAGAAATGTTCAATGCCTGTGTTACAAAAGCTATAAAACCTTACTCAAAGATATAAAAGACAACATGGATAAATGAATATATATAAATATATTCATTTACATATATATATATATATATATGTCCTGGATAAAAAATACTCGGTATGGTAAATATACTGTTTCCCTCTAAATTAATGTTTAATGCAATATAAAATTAATAAGAAATCCTAGTTAACTTCGATATTTGACAATAAAGAGCAAATACACAAACCTCAACATAATAAAGGGTCATATATAAAAACCTCACAGTGAACAACATACTCAACAGTAAAAACATTAAAACTTTTCCTTTAAGATCAGGAGCAAGGCAAGAATGACCACTTTCATTACTTCTGTGCAACATATTGCTGGAAGTTCTATCCAGACAAATTGAGCAAGGGAAAGAAATAAAAGACATCCAAATTGGTAAAGAGTAGGTCTAATTATCTCTGTTTACAGATATTATCTTATATGTAGAAAACCCTAAAGATTGAACAAAAAACTATTAAAACTAATACATGAATTTAGCAAAGTAGCAGGATACAAAGTCAGCACACAAAACTCATTTTCATTCCTCAACATTAACAATGAACAACGTGAAAAGGAAACTACTAAACAATTTTATTTAAAATAGCACCAAAATATAAATACTTACAAATCAATGACCAAAGAAGTGAAAGACTTGTACAATAAAACTACAAAAAAATCCTGAAAAAATAAAGATATATAAATACATGGAAACACATTCCATATTCATGTATTGGAAGCTTAATATTGTTAAAAAATTCTTATTATGCAAAGTATTCTATATCAAAAGTACGAATGCAATGCAATTCCTATCTAAATCTCAATGATGATTTTTGGCAGAAATATGAAAAGCCAATCCTAAAAGCCGTAGACTCTCAACTGATCCTGAATATCCAACAAAGAGAATTGTAAAAGAAAAAAGCTAGAAGGCTTACACTTTCTGATTTCAACACTTACTACAAAGCTACAATAATCAAAACAGTATGGTCCTGGAATACAATAAACATATAGACCAATGTAATAGAATAGAAATCCCAGAAATAAGCCATTTGATATATGGTCAAATGATTTTTCAGAAAGGTTCCCTAAAACTATTGAGTTGCAGAGGACAGTATTTTCAATGGATTGTGCTGGGAAAACTGAATTCATCCAAAGAATGAACTCAGAACCTTACCCTATATTATCTACAAAAATTAATTCAAAATGGATCAAAGATCTAAACATAAGGCCTAAAACTGTAAAAACTCCTAAAAGAAAACATAGGACAAAGGCTTTATGACATTAAATTTGGTCATGATGTCTTAGATATAACATCAAAGGCACAGGCAACAAAAGAAAAAAATTGACAAATTGGAATTCCTAAAAATTAAAAAAAGTAGTGCATTAAAAGACAATAGGAGCAGAATCAAAAAGGCAACCCACAGAATGGGAGACAATATTTGCAATCATGTATGTGATAAGGGATTAATACTCAGAATATATATAGAATGAATAAAACTCAGCAGCAAAGAAATAGTCTGATTGAAATATGAGACAAAAAATGTAAGTGGACAATAAGCATATGAAAACATTCTTAACATTATTAATCATTAGGGAAATACAAATCAAAACTACAGTGAGATACCACCTTATGCCCATTAGAATGGCTACTATTAAAAATTAGACAATAAATATTGATGAGGACATGAAGAAGCTGGAATCCTGTACACTGTTACTGGGAATGCAAGCTGTGACAAATGCAGTATAAGGCTCCTCAAAAAAATAAAAATAAAATTTCTATACGATTTAGCATTTTCACTTCTAGGTATATCCAAAAGATTTGAAAACAGAATCTCGAATAGATACATGTTCATAGCAACACTACATGTTCATGTACATCCATTTTCATAGCAACACTATTCACAATAGCCAGAAGGTGGGAGCAAGCCAACTGTCCATCAATAGCTGAATGAATAAGCAAAATGTTATATAAATGTGCAACAGGACACCATTCAGCCTTAAAAAGGAAGGAAATTCTGACATATGCCACAACATGGATGAATGTTAGGGAATCATGCTAAATTAAACAAATCAGTCATGAAAAGGACAAATACTCTATGATTCCATTCATATGAGGAATTTAGAGTAGTCATAGTCATAGAGACAAACACGAGAATGGTAGTTGCCAGGAGCTGGGAGAAGAGAAAAATAGGAAGTTATTTTTTAATGGCTATAGAGTTTCAGTTTTACAAGACGAAAAGTGTTATGCAGATGGTTTTGTTGAGGATATAAAACAGGTACTTTTTTCATTAAAAAAAATCACTGCTAGCATTTTCATTATGCTTTATACATTAAAATAAGGTATCACAGAGTCTGCTATATATGTGTATAATAATATATCTACAGAGGGCTGCTAAACCATGTTTGAGGGCATGATCTACAAATGGGTGGATTTTTAAAATAGTTCCTTCTTTGCCCTATATGGGCTTTAATAGTTAACCACTTTAAACTGGCATCCACATTTAGTCTTCTGAGTTTAGTGTCTAGATAATGCTACTGAAATAGGGTCATTCCAGGTACTCTGAACTTGTTTGCTGTGGCCCTCAGTGAAAGGACTAGGAGAGGTGAAGTTACCTGCGATATTGTAGATTCCAAGGAATAAACACTGAGAACATATTCGACCTGTTTCTGAGGTTTTTGAAAACAAAGAGATTAGTTTGACAGTAGAATTTATATATGAGCAGAATTAGTAGCCATAATCATTAAGAATACATTCATTCCTTAATTCATTCACTCATGTGGTCACTATCCCAAATGCTTATGAATCATAAAGTATATATTAAGAACATTATTTGCAGACATTGTATTCTATTCTAAAAATCTGTAAATCCAAATCATTAAAGAGATTATAGGTTAATTAGAAATACCGTTTTGAAAAATTAAAGGCTGTTTTATTACCAGGATTATTAGTCCATGTAATTTTTTAAAAAAATTATTCTTTTAAGGCCAGTGAAGGCTCTCATGAAAATCTTTGTGTAATGTTCCTGCTTGTCATATTCCTAAGATGACTCCTGGGAGCGTTTTTACATTTTGGAATCTTGTATATTTCCAGATAAAGAATGAGTGACTCTTCTATGAGGATTCTCTGCAGTGAAAAAGATCACTGGATTGGAAATGAAGAGCTGAGTTATGATATCATCTTTACAACAAATTGCTTTGTAACGTAAAGGGAGTTCCTTATTTTGTTTATATTTAAATTTCCTCAGTAATTAAAGAAGCAAGTTAATGCATAGCCTTCTAGTTCTAAAATTCAATGGATCTACTAATTAGAAAAAAATATGAATATCTTGGATTTTTCACTCTCCTCCTTGAAAAAGTCATCACTTACTCCTCTTCAATCAGTCCCTCTACAAAAAGAGACTATCAGGTAACTAAAAAGTACAGATTTCTGGTATCATATGTTTTCCGTAAGAGGCAACTGATTAACAAAACCTCCATCGTCATATTCACCTATCTATTTTTCTCTTCATGGCAGAGACCAATAAATTTCATTAAATTAATGTGTTTCTCTCTATTTTCTAGGATTTGTTGTAGTTGCATTATGACAATATAATGGTGCTTTGGCAAATAAATATAAGTAGAAGTAATGAATCACTCTGGTTCTGTGTCTATTAGAGTCCTTGTTTCTCCTTTGTCTCTTTCTTTTCCTTGCCAAGGAGACATAAGAGGACACATGTCGCAAAGGCAAATTTTAGATGACCATGAAATTCGTTTGGATCTCTATGTCCTTAGATGTAGGACAGTCTCTACATACCCCAATATACTTTGTATTAGTGAGAAATTAAGTTTAGCTGTGCTAAGCAACTGAGATTTAAGAGTACATTTGTTATTACAGTGTCCCTTAGCTTGTCCTGACTAATATAACCTCTATATTGTGGCTTTTCTATCATAACTCTCTTCAAAAAATTGAGATGAATTTACAAGACATAATATGCAGATAGCTATATCAGAATTGAATATGTTAACGATTTTATGTTATCCCATTTTTTTTATATTTAGAAAAAACTGATCAAAGTTTCTTGGCCTTCATCTGACTAAAGATATACATTTTCTTTCTAATTGGTTGCTCTGAACACTCATAAAGTTACTACTGTTTGAGCAGGATGACGTCAGAAAATACGATGCTGTTTAAGGGAAGAACAACTTTTTAGATGTCAACTTTGCAGATAATTTTTTGTTTGAAAATATATAGCTATAGTGTTTCATGAACAATGTATACATACTGATTTATAAAGGACCTTTTATATGTAAAATATCTATGAGTGAGTGATATTGTTTAGACATTTTTCCCTTTCAAATTTCGTGGTGAAAGTTTATCCCCGATACTGGAAGTGGGGCCTGGTGGAAGATGTTTAAGTCACGGGAACAGAGTCTTTGGTAATGAATGAATTCCCTCTCTGTTAGTTCCTTTGAGAACTGATTGTTGAAAGGAGCATAACACCTCCTGCTAACTCTCACTTGTTCTTTCTCTCTCCATGTGATATATTGGCTATTCTGGAGCCCTCACCAGAAACAGATGCTGGCACCATGCTTCTTATACAGACTGCAGAACCATGAACCAAATAAAACTCTTTTCCTTATAGACTACACATCCTTACGTATTCCTTTATAGTAACACAATTGGATTAAGATAGTGAGCTTTTAAACCTCAAATCAACGGATTTTTAAAAAATCATAGAATATCGAAAATAGCCATATAAGATCACTTCTACTATATCCAGAAGGATAATTACTGCATGATTCATTTTATGTGAGGTATCTAAAATAGTAACTTGCAGAAGAACAGAATACCATGGTGGTTGCCAAAAACTGGATAGGGAGAAAAAAAGTGTTGCTTATCAATGAGTATAAACTTTCAGTTTTGCAATATGAACAAGTTCTAGAGGTCTGTTGCACAACATTGAGCCCATAGATAAAAATCTTTGCCTTTTAGACAAAAACTCTACAGTCTTTGGATAATATAAAAGAACTTTGTAATCTCTGTGGTCATCCTTGATTTCCATCATGCTTCCCTCTCATACCAAGGTTTTAGTCCCACCCAACTTTCTGCTAACCTCCTGCCTTTTCATGCCTCTATACGTTTGTGTGTGCCCTCTGCATAGTTGCTATTTACTCCTTGTTTGGCAGAAGACATCATCTTCCTTCGCTATCCTTCTTACTGCCATTCTATCTATTGTTACTGCCAATTTCCTCATACGCTCCAGGTTCTTTCTTTGTTTATACTTCCAGGGTACATTTACCACACTTCTAATTATGTGACAAAAATTTAAATTAAGTTTTTAGAATATTATTTACGCTTTCTATGACAACTTCTGGAGAGTAAGGATACCATATCATTCATCCCTGTATCCTGAGACGCAGTCAATGAAAAGTCTTCAAAAATAAATAAAATAATATATTCTTTTACACACATGTTTGATAATAAATTGTTGCTGGTTACTATAATGGAAGACTGACAACTGGAAATCCCATTTTGGAGAGCAGGGTTTCACTTTATTGAATATGCACTTTCATGAATTTTGACTAGAAATTTTGGTAGAAAAATCTATTGGAATTTAAGGATGCAATATTTACTGGTTGCATACAGTTCAGATGATTTCCAGTGATTGAGAAGCCATTTGAAATTTGGGGATCAGCCCATGCATTTTATGGAAGAACTTTTTTTTCTGCAAATATGCATTTTGATGCTAGCTTTTTAGGCAGGCAAAACTTGAATCCATAACATTTCTGACAATAATCTAAGTGACATAGATAGAATGGAGGGATTCTGGCCGGGAAAATACTAGAAGCGCCAGGCAGCCATGATTTCCTATGCTAATTATTTTGAAACGGCATAAAATGCAGATACTCCTCAACTTATGATAGGATTACTTTCTGATAAACTCATCTCTCCTAATTTATGTGTGTTGCTATAAAGAAATTCCAATGGCTGGGCAATTTATAAGGAAAAGAGGTTTATCTCACAGTTCTGCAGGCTATAAAGCATGGCACTGGCATCCACCCCTGGTAAGGGCCTCAGAAGGCTTCTACTCATGGTGGAAGAGGAAGGGGAGCCAGTGTGTTCAGAGATCATATGGTGAGAGAGGAAGTAAGAAAGAGACAAGGGGAGGTGACAGGTTTTTAAAAACAACTATTAAAAGTTATCTTGGGAACTAACAGAGTGAGAACTCACTCATTACCATAAGGGCAGCACCAAACCGTTCTTTAGGGATCTGCCCTCATTTTCAACATAGCCCTCAAAATTACGATAGGCCCCACCTTCGACATTGGGGATCATTTTCAATCTGATGTTTAGTGGGTCAAAAATCCAAACTATAGTACCATCTATGTAAAATATATCATAAAAGTGCACTTAATGCTGGCAACACAGCAGACAGTGGCTGATTTATGATCGTTTGACTCACAATTTTTTGATTTCACAGTGGTGCAAAAGCAATAGGCATTCAGTAGAAACTATAACATCATCATCAGTGCTAACAAGGTCTTCCACTAATGATAGGGTTACAGCCAAATAAATCAATTGTAAAGTTGAAAATTTCTCAGTCAGTTAGGGACTATCTGTTATGATAGCTCGTTGAATATATGGCAATGCTAAAGTTCATCTGAGGTAGAACCCATTGTAGGGAACAATGAAATGCATATTTAGATGCTGTCAACTATAGTGGTAGTATATTTCTGGAGGACTTAGATGTTTGGTTGTCAGGGTATTGAGGGTCATTATAATCAAAATTACCTCTTAAAAATTCATTATAAAGCTACTATAATACCTTGGTGCTCAATACACAAACTGTGAGTATTTCCAACCTAGCTAATTATCCTAGCTTATTTTGTGCTGCTATAATACAATACCTGAGAATGAATAGTTTATAATGAACAGAGATTTACTTCTTACAGTTCAGAACCCTAGAGAGTCCAAAGTCAAGGGGTACATATCTTCCAACGGCCTTCTTGCTGTGTCATTCCATGGCAGAAGTTGAAAGGAAAAGAGAGCATGTCAGAGACAGAGAGAGAGAGAGAGAGACAGAGAGAGAGAGAGAGAGAGAGAGAGAGAAACAGAGAGAGAGAGAGGAAGAGGGAGAGAGTGTGCAAGAGATTGAAGTTGCCGCCTCAAGCAATTGTATAATTGCCATTAATCCATTAATCCATTTATTAAGGTGGAACTTTCATGTGCTAAGCCACCTCCCATTAGGCCCAGCTCCCAACACTGCTGCATTGTGTATAAAGTTTCCAACACACGCTTTCTGGGGGACACATTCAAACAATAACACAAATATGCCCACAGTAGCATATACTACTGTTTATTAACTGGAGCATCAGATAAAGAATTGAATCTGCGATTAGGGATCATTTTTCCAAAAAAAAAAAATGCCATAAGAGCAACATTACAATTAGTATGAAATGAGGGAAGAACTGATGTATGCTTCAATTTTGCACTCACAATAGCACAAACCTTTATTGAATAGAATGGGCTAAATTTCCTTTACCATTTAAATTGTTATTGAATATGAATTGTTAAATTCATATTATTTCTTGGTTTAAGTAAAATATATTTTTTATATCACTCATTATATATAAAATTTAATGATTTTAAAATTTGCGTACATGCTGGTAATCTCTCTGCTGATATGGTGAAGGCCATGACATAAAGCCCTTGTAAAATGCATTCTTCCTCTTAACAAAAACCTGTTGTTCTGACAAATTTTGATAATGAGGGAGCAGAAAAGGGAGTATGCCCTTCAATATAATTCAAGAACCAATCAGTAAACAACAGGTCAATAATATCATTTTGGAATAAAAAAAAGAATAATTATTTACATAGTTTGTTGTGGAGAGAGGGTCTCACTGTGATGCCCAGGCTATTCACAGTATGGTTCATTGAAGCCTTGAACTCTTGGATTCAAGAAATCTTCCTGCCTCAGCCTCCCAAGTAGCTGAGACTACAAGTGCCCATCATTGTATTTAAATATTTTTAATACGTATGATTTTGCTATCTAAAAATCATAATTTATATCAAGTTAATCAATGAAATTCAATTTTTTGAAAAAGAAATAAACCTGCTACTTCAAAGAAAATCACCGATGACATTTAATAATAATCTTGTGTATAATATGATCCACCTTAAAGGAGAACTTATTGTCCTCTTTTCTTCCACTTAACTTTAATTCATATTCAGGGAGTGTTTACCTAATACCACCTGAATAAATTATTTACTTTTTCTTAGCTACAGTAGGCAATTATATTTGTTATTTTAATAATATACTCCCTAGAAGAGAAGTGGAAGAAAGAAATTCTTCTTGTTTTTATATTTTATAATCTTAAAGTACAAAGATATTTTCAATTTATGGAAGCAAAGAAGAAATCATTTATGGAAATCTAGGCATTACATCAAATAAGATATAATCAATGTGAATCAAACTTTCTAATTTTAAATATTAATTATTTGATTTTGGTGTGTCTTTTATTGTTAATATGCTGATAATATAATTGCTTGGCTTCATATAATTTCATTGCAATATGTAATGTGTCTAACACAATAAGGAAATTTATTGAAATTTTATTTAGCTGGAACTAAACTAGCCCTCCCAAAATTAACAAGTGGCCTAAAATGACTCTTTTCAAGATAATACAAATAAAACAAGCACATTACCAAAAATGGCAGAGTAGCAGTTCTTTCACTACAAGTTCTTTCAGCCACAATGTATGCTGAAAAAAATGACAATGGTCAGTAGTGAAAAAATAAGTTGAAATTATCAAGATGTTTTGAAATATGGATTTACAACAATTATAGTAAAAATTGAACTTTAGTATGTGTATATTTTATGCTATACATATTATACAATTGTAAATATAACATTTTCATCTATTACTACCATTAATATCAAAAATAGAAATAAACTAAATTTAGAAGCTGGCATTAAAATTTGTTTATCCACAAATATTGAAGATATTTTAAAATCATGAAGCATGTCTAACTAACCTGATCCTAAAAAAATATATATATAATTAGGGCTAATGCAATTTTCATCAAAAAAAAGAATTTTATATTGTTCATTAGTAAACTGAAATAAAATAATTGACATTTATTTGTTTCATTTGGCTTATTTTAATTTCTGTGTGAAATTGTATGATACACATAAAGCAATGTGTTATATAAATCATAGACAATATTATATTTATTGTGGTGGTACCCAAAGTATTTTATTCCTAAGAATTCAGGTACATTGTGTTTTTTTCTTAAAAGATAAATATAATGGTTTGTGTATCCATTGGTAGAAAAAACAAAAAATGGTAGAAAGAATATATAATAATGCCAAGGTAAATGGTGAAGCCAGAGTTCAAATTCAGGTCTCTGAATTCTGAGACTAGACTCCCCATCATTTAATATACAACATCACCTAATGTCAAAAATTTTAAGTTGCTTTTCAGAACTGTAAATATGTCCCAAATGTCTTTCCAGCCCTTGCGGTACTTTCATATAGTTGATAATACACTTTCTGGGAAAAATATTATGACAGCAAACAATATTGCATGTAATGATTTTGGTGATTAGAAGACCGGCTCCTCAATCTACATATAATTCTATTCACACTAAAAATATTTGGGACAGAAATATTCTTTTAAACCTGAAATATGCATAAGTTATTGTGTAAAAATTGTGTAAATTTTTAAATTTACTGTGTAAAACTGTGTAAAAATTAAAATGGCTTGGTCTATTTCCATCTTCAACCAGCTGTTTCTGTTGAAGAAACAAGGAAGTAATAAAACACACATTAAAAGTATGCAATGAACAGAAAATCAAACACCGCATGTCCTCACTCATAGGTGAGTGTTGAACAATGAGAACACATGGACAGAGGGAAGGGAGCATCACACACTGGGGTCTGTTGGGGGTGGGGTAGGGAAGGGACAGCAAGGTGTAGGGAGTTGGGGAGGAATAACATGGGGAGAAATGTCAGATATAGGTGACGGGGGGATGGAGGCAGCAAACCACATTGCCATGTATGTACCTATACAACAATCCTGCATGTTCTGCACATGTACCGTAGAACTTAAAGTGCAATTATATATATATATAAAGAATGCAATGAGTTTCTTAAAAGTTTTGTTTCATTTTGCTTATCAAAGTTGCAAGTCTAATATTAATCCTTTTGAAGCCTGTAAGTGAAGATTAAAGCATTCTAACATGCTATCTATAGATGTGCCATAATGAATTACAATCCTTGCTTAATTCCATGGAATGGAAAAGCTCCAGTAAGTAACAAACTGTTAATCAGTGCAGTGGCACAGAAGATCAATCTTTGATTCCTATATTTACAAACTGGTTATTTGGTTATATTAGAGAGCAGGCTGAGTGTTGGAATAGAGTCCTAGAAATGATGGATGTAATTGTCAAAACTGCCAGGGTCAATGCATAATGTTCCTAAAAGAACCAGCCCAATCAAGCACCTTCCATTTATCATTTATGCAATTCGACCCCTAGTTCTTTTTATAATAACATACAAAGGAGAAACAACTGCCATGTTCACTCCACTGGAATCTTGTGCACTTTCTGCTATCATTCAGGTCACAGCCTTTCTCAGACTGGGATTATTTGTATGTAACTTTCCCTTCTCTGAGGGCATTGGGACAATTAATTGAAATACGGATTTAATGAAGATAAAGATAGATCCATGAATCTGTATGTAATTGCCATGTTATCATGTAGAATGTTTTGAAATCCTAAATCAGAATATTTCTGATTGATCATCTACTTACTGCTGTAATACACACTCAACTTTGACATTGACAGTATTGTGTTGCAAATTATTGCAATAACCAGCATTTCATAGGTGGATATTTCTTATGAAATTTGCAAGTGCTAAAGTGCTGGGTGTACATAAATTAAAAAAAAGAAAAAACCCTCAAATAAATACATATCAATGCCATATATATTTTCAGTTGGGGAACAATATAACAGACTTTTATTTATTTTGCTTGAACAATTGGTCTTCTGTGTCAATTGATGAATTCATGGACACTCTATCATAGATGAGTTCAGTTACAATTACATATATTATTAATTCCATAGTCTTATCAAGGCAAACAACTATTTGGAATTCCTGACTTCTTTAAGATTTGTGTATATGCAACACTTCCATAAAAGTGTTTTCTTACTGGATATTAGCATTAGAATATAAGTTCCATGAGGACAAGGCTTATTCTTGGCCAGATATGAGATTTCTAGAGAATGAGTACATTGTAGAGACTGAGGATTTATTGAAAGAAAAAATAAAGAAGAAAAGAGAAATACAGAAAATAAAGTGAACACAGAGAGTATAATGCACATTATTTTAAAATATGTAAATACTGAAGTGATTGGGGCTATTTTCAAAATTATATATATACTTCATTATGATATTATTATCAATGACACCATTATCCACTTTCTGAAACTAAAGCAGTGTATTTCCTAAGTTACAACAGATATTTATCTGTTTTAAAAACAGCAGTGATCTTATGGAAGATGCAAGTAATATGAAAAAGAAGCAATCATAACTAAAATTACATAACATTGAAAAATGCCTCACTGGTTTTCTTCTTCACCTCAAGATAAGCATAGACTTAAAATATGCTTCAAAAAACTGTAATAAGACAAATAGCTCTACAAACCCTAATACTAAATAAAAAATTAGTATCAAGTGACCTAGAATGTAACTTAAATGAAAACATCACCAACATTCAACAGATAGTTTCTAAATGTAAAAAATAAGCCTGCCACTCTGCAAAAAGCTCAGAAAAGCATGGTCCTTTCTCTTTTGAGTGTGCAGTTATAGCAGGCATAGAGATAAATAAGAAATAATAAGTGTGATAACTGCTGTAATAGGTAAATACAGAAAGTATACTAAAAGTAAGGGCAACAATTTTGAAAAATAAAGCATTAATAAACAATTGAAACTACAAAAAAGACCATGATTTTAATAAATTTTGACTTCTTCTTCCTTCCTAAATAAAACAATGCCTCTGCTTTATTGGCTGACATGATCATAAGGAGATGTAGCGGCTCTGATTTGTATTGCTGAATCTCATTTTCCTTGTTTATGAAACACAAGTTTAAAAATCCTTTTGAAGATCAAATGAGAATATTTGATATTATTGTGTAAACTGTCAAGTACTACACAAATATTAGTCATTTTTCACAGTTACAGCATGTGTATGTCACATGGTTAACATAACATTCTCATAAAAGAAAACTTGAAATGTCCCTGCTGCTTAATTTTTATTTTGCAACTCTTTTCAGTCATTATTATGTATGATATGCTTTTTAGGGGCATTTGATTTTTAAAGAGAATAAGTAAAAACTGAAAAGAGAAGGATAATGTAATTATGAGGCTACAGTCATAATAATTTTATTGATTAATTATACATAGAACTAGATTATATTTCTCCCAAAAGATTTTCTGAGAAATTAATTTGAAATGGCTGTACAATTGTTGCTTAAGTTAAACTTTTTTAAAAGCCTAAAGATATAGTTATATTTACATACAATAAAATAGGGAAAATAGAATTCTGGTGCTACTTGCTCTCACCAGAGATAATCATAACTTTTAAACTGTTCTTTATGTTAAATTAAATTTTTCATTTTTACTACCTCATGTTTTGGATGAGCATGTATTTTTTTAAATTTATTTCCACACTCTTATTGTACCTGTATGATAAACTGCTGACTTACATTCATACCATAATTATCTTTTAGTTTTATTTGTCTGTTTCTAAAGAATCACAGAAATAAAGAATTCTATTTATGGTTGTATTTTTCAGCAACCTTATGTCAGATAATGATGCATATTACTATGGAAATCATATGCAAGTCCAAAGGGAGATGAAGAAGAAGAAAGCAAGCTTTAAAGTCTATACATTCCTAACACTACATTAGGAACTCAGCACTTGCAGTGAAATCAAAGAATGATCACACTCAATTCCATCTCAAATTCAGTCTGAAATATGAAACTTCAAAAAGAAAAGAAAGTTAAGAACTTTAAGCTAATCAACATTTACCAACATAGTTAACATTATTGCTGACTTTATCACACTAGAAAACAAAAATCCAGGTTTTGTATATGCATAAATAAAAATATTTTTATTTCTATCAATTATGACATTCAAGCAATAATAAAGTAAAAGCACAATAAAATGATATATAGAAATTTCTCAGTCACAAAAAAATTTAATTAAGCTATGAATCTTATGAAAACCATAAAGAATCCTCCATGAAACTATATTATAAAGTAATTTTTGGCATTCTACTTACCTTTTAAATCATCAACAAATTAAAGAAAATTCTTAAATATTATTTTTTCAATAACAGTATTCTACTATAATAATCTTTTTGAAATTAAACATTTCAAATAAAACATTAAAAACAAATTATATGGACTGATTTGAACTTTTGATGAAATCATACTTCTGTATCTACAATAATGTGAAATTAAAGTTTTTCCTCACAATGTAGGTTTTTTATAACAGTGTTATTCTTTTCTCTGACACAAACACTGTGCTATCACACAGTATCCATATACTGTATCCATATGTTACATGGCTACCAACAGTAGGCTTCAAATAGATGAAAAAATTATGTTTGTGACAAAATTCTAGGAAAGAGAATGGTAAAGTGAGAGAATAATTTCTAACTTTTTAACTCTGGGTCAATGGATTTGGGTACATTTAGATAGACACACATATTTGCACACTGCAAGTGTGCATGTGTATATATATTTATATATGTTACCCAAAACATATGGATTGTGTAATCATTTAATCCACAATTTTACATTTATGAAATTTGATAAGGGATTACCTTATCTTTACTCAATTTGATGTAAAGCCAACAAAGTCTCTGTCAACATTCATTTTAATTAATCCAATAATGTTAACTGCTGATGGCTTCATTCTCCTTGCTTCCTGTTGGCAACCAGAAAGTTAATTCTCATTCTAATTTAGCTCTCAGGGTGCCATCCACAAGGGATTGTCACCTTGTTGTTGATTGTGACCTATGATCCCACCACTTTCTTCCTATAATAGTCCTACCTTTGCATATTTAATGAACTTTGTACATGGTTATAAGGATAAAAGCAGTGAAATGTTAGGCCCTGCTGTGAAATGTTCCATTGTTTCTATATGTCTAATTGACCTTTCATGTTACCAAGAAAAACAAACCAATAGGTTTCTTAGTATCCAGTCCAATGCAAACTTTATTATTAATATGCTAAACATGTTTCTTTCAAGGCAGTGACACCTAAACACCGCTAGAAGTATCAAAATGACTTCTCATTAATAACCATTATATTAATCACTGTTGCCCAAAACTGGAATCTGACTGCGAAATCCCCTGGTGGAAATTGCTATAATCGTTCAAACTACAGGAATGAATATTTTTCAGCATAATTACTCCTGTCGTCTTACTGAAAAATATCCCATTAGATGGCAGCTTTTAGTTACGTAAATCATGTTGATTAATTTTTAATTTCCAGCATTTATATGACATTGCACAAGTAAAGATCTTTGATAATTTAAATGGTTAGCTGAGCAATTATTAAAATAACTCACAGCAATTCAAACATTCATTTACTTACTAGAAGTGCCATACATCATTAACTCCTGATTAAAACAAAGTTGGCAAATTGCAAATGCTGAATTGATCACTAAGATATGTATTTCATGGTGTTTTATAAAAACTATTTGTGTCATGTATGATGCCTCAGATGCAAAGATAAAACTTTAGTATAAATGTTTCAAAGCAAAGGATCTAAACAATACTGGCAACATGGCATCTCAACTGTGTGCTCAAGTGCATACCTGCGGCTCTAGGCAGGCAATTTAAATGATCTATATCATTACCATTTTTATCTATTCCAGTAACTCTTTTATTTAAAACAGTTTCGGTAAGAGAAAAGAATGGGTTCTTAGCTAAAACTTAGTTCTTAGTCTTACTTGTATAATTTATGTTTTTATTGACTTGTCTGAATCTTCATCTTTACTGTGAATTCTAAGATAACTTTCAGTTTCTTTATATGTAAATTGAGAAGATAACTGTGCTTAGCTCATAATGCTGTACTATAGGATAATATGATTCAAGAAATATAGATTTGCCTAGATAAAACATGGGATGTGCTAAGCAATAAATCATCCTTCTCATATCAAATGTCTATTATAATGTTTCAAATATATGGCCATCATGAAAACATAAATGTTTTATACCTGAAAATAAATATCTTTTGGTTCTTAATGTCTCCTACATTAATATTTATTCTATTTTTATTCAACTTTACAGTTACTATAGCATTC
The DNA here is from genome assembly GCA_963573385.1 of Cacajao melanocephalus. Lineage (NCBI taxonomy): Eukaryota > Metazoa > Chordata > Mammalia > Primates > Pitheciidae > Cacajao > Cacajao melanocephalus. Next base: position 42,145 of record CAUYLG010003793.1, read on the forward strand.
AGTCTGGTATCTAACATAGAATAAATGTTCTCTTACAATTCTTTTAATTGATTCTTTTCTAGCCCGATCTGATATTTTGCTGCCTCTACCCCTTCCTCATGACCACCACCATGCACTTCACATCTATTACCTTCCATTTTTAAAGGCAACCTAAATTAACTTTATTTTTTAAAAGCACTGAAGGTTTAAATTGTAAGAAATATCAGTCTATATCAATTTTCCACTCTTTGATTAGTACCATCTACTACATGTATTACGGAAAGTTGACCATCTTGTGTCTGCTTAAATGCCTGAAATGGAAAGTACATTGGCATCTATATCAGCAGGTTTTCCATTTTAGACACCTCTATTTAGAAACCTCCTCTTTGAACTGCCTCCTGATGTAATTAAATCTGTACCTCGAAGATTTTTATCTATATGACATTGTGACTTAAAGACATAGTGAGTCTATTTATTTACATTTTTAATATTAAATGGAAAGGCTGGGCTATATGTTCTCTGAGGCGAATGAAGTTCTAACATGTGGTATTTTTGTGATTCTTTTTTGACCATTAGCTACCTCTCTGAAGTGTGTCTACTATGATTAGTCTCCAGATCTTTTAACATGGTCATTCTTTAACAAAGTGTGCTTCAATTTGGTAAGTCATATTAAAATGTGAATCAGAATCAGCAACTACAATCATACATTATGCAGATAATAACAGCTACCATTTAATAATGTCTTAAGTGCCAGACAATGTTGTAAGAGTTTTGTGTGCATTATTTCATTTAATCTTCACAGCACTTCCTTGATGTAAGTGTGAAGCAGTTTGCTGTGTCCTGGTTACTAACTTGTCTGAGTTGCATGAGACTGAACACATTCATGCACAGCAAATTACATGAAGTGGATTGATTACTTGATAGGCAGCAAGGGACAACAGAAGTCTAGGGTTCAGTGTGAGCTGGTCCCCCAGTGCTCAGGCAATTCTGTGGGGTGGATGGAGCCTTTACTGCATGTGCCTAACTTGTACCATAGCTGAGGGTACAAATGGGGCAAAAGGCAGCCTGCTCCAGATTACGTACTGTGATGTCACATAACTCACCTGGCTTAAGCGTGGCTGTTCAAGTCAGCTTCCCTCTTATCTCAGGATGTTGCATTCCTAGCATGTAGTATAGGTACTCTTTGGAACTACAGGTGAGAAAGTGGGGAGAACTGGGTTTGCCCAAGACCACTCAGAGAACTGTCCTGCAGTAATTCTCTTACTGCTTCATTTAACAGTGAGAAACTGACCCTTGGAAATCTTGAATTTATCATGAACTTTCCAAAGCTCAGGATCGATGAATCTTCTTTTACATGTATTAGCTTTTATTACCTTTTCCATATAGTTTCATTTAAAAATAGTTAACATAAACTTGCTCCCTCTGTATTAATTTCTTCATTCCCTATAATGCCCCAATATTTATTTAAACAAGATTTTAAAACTTGCCTTGCATTGTTGAGGTAACTTAAAAATTTAACTATTAAATTCCAGTGAAAGTTCCTCCTGTTACTAACTCATAATCTAATTTCTGAAAATAAAATATATTTGTCAATAGTGCCACCTAAAAGTCTTCAGACAAAATTTTTGCAAATAACTTCCATTTTAACAGGCTATATTTACATGACAGGGCTATATTAAGCAGTTTTTCCAAACACTGAGCACCTTTGTTGGATTAAATGTAACTTAATAAATATTAAGTTATTGAATAAATAACTTAATATTCCCATATTTTTTCATACTCCCAGAATTAAATGAAGCACATATATATTTCCACATCTGTGAAAGTAAATGTTTATTCAGTCTACTTACAGTGCTTAGCACATTTGTCACATATCTGCAGGGGAAAGAGATATATTTTTATAGAGTTAATTTATTTGAAAAGTTACACATGTTGCATAAATCACCTGACTTACTTTTGTAATAAGCAAGGAGATAAAACATGAGATTTCTCCAGAAGGTAGAAGACTGAGATTGAATTGGCAATTTTGTTGGAATAAAAATGTTACTTCTTAAGTTAACTTTAGGTTTGCTCTTGGTTTAAAATTAAGTTAGTATTCAGGAAGCTTAATAATCATCATTTCAACGTTCTAAATTCACATTATAACACAGCAGGGAGGGGGTTCGGTGGTTATTCTCCTTAATTTAATTTTTCTGAGGTGATAACATTAAAGGAAAAGATATTCTCATCAGAAATAAAATGAGTGACATATATAACTTCCATCATCTGTTGGAATAGTCATACATTCTCTGAGGTTTTCAGTGTTGTGACCAATTCTCCATTTATCCCTGAGAAGCCTTCCCACAAGGCATCTCAATTGTTGGTCAATGCTAAATTTCTAAAATTCACCCTTTACTCTTTGCCAAATCATTATGTTCTGCATGATTGTAATATTACAAAAAGGAACCAGGACAAATTATGAAACTTCATGTTTATGCAGAAGTATGATTTCTGGTCAATAATAAGATAGAAAATTAGCCAAGGCTGGCAGCTTGTTTTCCAAAATCAATTCTAGTGAAACTGCAAATATGAAACGTAAGTAAGGATTCCAGGAGCTAATAACCATCATCACGAAATAGTCCCTTTGTAAAACCCCCAGAAAGAATAAAGGATGTTTTTATCTGGATACGTGACTGTAACCTGACAAGCAGAATTGCGGGAGAAATCAAGGAGAAGGTAGACCAGAGGAAATCCTTTTAAACTTTGCCCATACACATGCCAGTGCTGGAGTCCTTGAGTTACTTTCAGAGCCTAAATGGGTAAACAATTTATTTGAAGATGAATTGACTGATCAACTTCTATAATGACTCCTCCAAATCCTTTAGGATATTGATTTTTACCTAGTTGTGAGGCCTGATACTAACGTTGTTTCACCATAATGAGTTAAATGTACAGCTCTGCTCATAGCTGTTGCCTGGTAGAGTAGCTTCAAATAGATAAAATCAACACTGAGACCTGCCCCTGGACCTTTATCCCATACTGCAAGGAGAGTGGCTGACACCCCAAGAGAAAATGAGATAAGGGTTGAAAATAACTAAACACTTGCGTAAGAAAACCTTCTCAAAAGAACTACATCAAACTGAACAATCTACCTTATCTGCCACTGAGTTACAGAACAGATGGAATGCAGATTTAAAATAGGACTATTAAATATCTTCAGGCATTAAGTGATGATAACAGTAATATAAGATAAGATTACTTTCACCATTCATCCAATGCAGATTAATTTCTGTTGCTTTGGGTTTGCCAAAACCAAAGAAACAGTAGCAAAATCTTTGTCACTAAAACTAGAGGCAATCTATCATAATCAATAAAACAGAAACAAAATAAAACAACACAGTTTTTTGTCTGTTTATTTCATTGATTTTTGAGCCCTTGCATTTTGAAAGAGTGATGGAGGAGATGGCTGCATTCAAACTTCAATTCTTCCGTACAATTTTATTTTAAAGTTACTTACATGTATTACTCAGAAAAATACATATGTATGTAACTATGTTTGTGTACCCTATCACACATGATAATCTATAGATTTTCCTCCTCCATCACTGTTTCTTTCTCCAAGTTCTCTTCCTACATCAATGACTTGAAAACATTAGGCAGTTACTTCTGATTCTTCTGAAATATATGCTCCACGAGGACAGAAATTTTCAGTGTATTGATTGTAGTTTCACACTGGCATGTTGGAAACTTTCTTCAAATGTCTCGCTCTTCTTGGACACAGGTAGAAACCTGATAAAATAATAGAACCATTCTATGTGCCTTAATAGAAGATGTAGAGGACACTCACCCAATGGCAGAAGTTCTTATATCAGAGTAAGAGAGAAGGCGAGGGCTCAATAGTTCAATGCATATGTTATACAGACCTATACCTTATTTCTGTTTTTAGGCAAAGCTTCTGTTTTCTAGTCTAGAGTCTCTTGGGAATGTTGCAGAGTCCTTCTTGGCTGAATTCCCTTCAGACATTCTGAAGGCTGTGGCTTTAGCTGCTCTCCTGCTATGTAGGTGTCTTTATCTCTCTTACGACATAGAGGTTTTTTGTCATTAGCAGTGTATACTTTTTTCTTTTTGATTCGTATTTACTATTATTTATGAATTTCATGTGGGTCTCAGAAGAGAGAGGGCAGAAAAAATATGGTAGGTTTGTCATACATATTCGCAATTTTCATGAAATTTTTTTGATCTAGCCAAGTTTTCTAGTTTTTATGTCACTATTGAGTTGCCATTTTAAAAGGCCATACTCTCAACCCATCAACTATGTTCACTTTAATCTCTAACAAGTAGGGAGGGGCATTAGGTTCTTTACAGGACCATCTCAAACAATGGCAAATGAAGGGTGGTTAAAAACAAACAAAAAAACAGTTGTGTTTCCCCCTTTTTAAAACACAAAGGTAGAGAAGCCAGAGAGAAGCAGGATTATGAAGCGTTATGCCTGTCAGTTCCAGGGACTGATGTTTTACATCTGGTCTACAGGCATCATCTTAAATTTTGAAAAACAGAAGCTGACCATTTTGAAAATGGTTGTAGTTTACCATTTCATTAAATAAATAAAAGAAAAAGTAATGAAAAATAAAATGGGAATGTGAAAATATAGTCTCAGATTATAGAGATGTAATACATTATGCAGCATTTTTTCTTATTTTCTATCTGATTATAAAAATTATCTTAGCTGCTTCAAAAAAATGGTGATATATAAAAAAGCTAATGAGAAAGAAATTAAAGACCATGAAATGGACAAATAAATGTGCCATTCACTGTGATAATATACTGGTAGAGAATAGATTGAGCTCTGATCAGTTAGTAAACAAAAGAAGGCACAGCGAATTTCACAGCTTTTCTAATCAGAAAGAACATAGCCTGCTAGTTACTTAGGGGAGTTATATTTTAAACTTTTTATTGACTTAAAATGTTTCAGATGTCAGCAAATTGCTTACCTGTGAATCAATACTTTCAGAAGAAATACAGTAGGGTTTGTAGGGAAGAAAAATGATTTTTGAGTAAGATATAGTTTTCTTACTGGGCCACATGTCCTCAGAATTGTCTTAATTTTTCATCTTTATCTTGAAGGGGTTTAATTGTATGTTGTGTATCTGGAACACAGATTTTAATAAAGGCTGACACATATTCAGAAGCTGAAATACACTACCATCTTCATCATATTCCCACTCCTCTTGCAGTTTTTCTGTTTTGATCAAAATCTATATTCCTTTTCCTTCAGGAATTTAGGAAGGTTTAGGTTCCTAAATTTAGATTTATTGTACAAGGTGCCTTTTAGAGTAATAGGTTAACTGAATAACCTATTACTAAAAAGGTTATTTGTATCTTTTCCTGAGATTGGAAGTACTCACAATTTTTGTGTTAATGCTCACAAATAGCAGCAATATAGCATACTCTTCCTTTGCATCATATTTAACTATCTAATTGCAAATTAAAACAACAGAAAAATAGAAATATAGAATTCATGTCAATAAAAATTGCACGTTTTATGAACAAATGTGATCGGAACACATCAACCTGATTTATATGCAGAGATATTACTTCTACAGAGTACAGAAGGAAGGACTAACTACAGTTTCAAGGCACCCTTGAAAATAATTATTCCCATGTCCTCCTTCTGCCCTTTTACTTCTTGGTGGTCTTCAGACATTCTTTTTCTTTAATTGCACCAGAAGTAGTAGGGGGTAAGAAGAAGGAGTAGACAAAGCGATTTTGTGTACAGTTATAGATATAGCCTTTTGTAGTTTAATTTTTGAAACTGCAGCCTTTGGTTCTTTGAATCTATTTACACAGATGTTGGGGAAGACGGCTTGTAACCATCTACCACTGGCCTTGTGGTCACCTTTGCCTTTAAGCAATCTCTGGGAGGTACATTAAAAATGATTGTATTAGACGCCCATTTCTAAGATACCATGTTTTTATTCCACATTCTCCTTTTGGAATGTAACCTAACCTCATAATCTTTAGACACAGGCATGTTTACTTAGTATTATATGATTAGTTCATTTGGAGGCCTGTAGTTTCCTCATGTTAATATCAGAAGTTTATACAATGTATGAGGGCTAAGCTAACTGTACACCTATTATGCTACTTTAATATTTCAAAAATGGTGGAATTGAATTTTGACATATAATATCAATAATTAGCAGTAAAGAGAAAATCAATCCTACCTGATTTTAGGTTTCAGATTTTGATATTAGGAAAAATATTTTCCGATGGTAACACTGTATAAGACACTAACAAATATAAAAGTATATGAAAATATATCACAATCATTAATGGCAATGTTATCAAAAGTTAACAGCATATTTTATTTTCTCTTTTCCATCATTTTGCTATATTGGCTACTATAAGAACCATTAAGGAGGATGTAATAAGACACAATTTAAGTTTGCCTTTAAAATCTTGTTATCCCTCTCTCCCTCTCTCCCTCTTTTGACTACACAACAGTAGGTTGTTTCTGATTCTTCTCCTTAGTGATATATTCTGTTCCTTCAGACTTTGCAGGTGCCCATGTCCTGCTGCTGTGCCAAATGCTTCACCCTACTAAGAGTTTTTACCTGGCCAGGTGTCATCGCTGCCAAGCTGAAGGATGAACACTAAATTGAACAGACAGGGAGATGTGTACAACATGGTTTTCACCCTCCAAGTCAGAGGTGTTTCATATATGATGGCATCGAGGAACCAGCAATAGCGACTAGGCAGTTTCTCTGCTTTAGCAAACTTGGATCTTGCTCCCTATCTGGTCAGATGGATCTCCTGCTGCTATGCCTAATAACTGCAGCTCAGTTATCTACGTCTTTTCTCACCTTTTTACCAGGAAGGAAGCATTGTCTTTGATTGTCCATCAGGACTAATCCTTTCTCAGCATGATACTTGTTAGCATAATTGCAGAGAAAGATCCAAAAATGTACATTGGAAGTTGTTCCTTTTTAAAAATGTATATAAATTTGAATGAAAAGTTACTGTGTGTATTTCACTAATCTAGCAGCTAAGGTTTCTTACATTATCATCTTTTTCAATCTTTATATTTTCATTATTTGTACGTAATTAGAAACCCTTCTCAACTCTAAGAAACTTTCCTAATAATCTTTATTAATGATATCATCATCAAGAGAAGTTTTAGGTAAGATTTTAAAGGCTGTTATCTCCAGAAAAAATGAATTATGAACAATTCCAGTCATTTTTGAATCATCTTTAGTCACATATTTGAATTGCTCATGACTTACTTAAAAATAGAAAGAAAGAACTTAGTTCTGAGATTTCTTTCCAACAGAATTATGAAGTCACTGAAAGCCTGTTTATTCAAGAGAATAAACTGAGAGTGCCAAGTGTACTTGCCCATAAAGTGAAGGTGCCACAAGCTCAAAAAATAAGATAAAATGGGCAGCAAATGTATGCTTGAACAAATAAAACTTCCATTTACTAAGATAATTATATATTGAACTTTTAAAAAACAGGGAAAGCCTTTAAATGTCTTAAAAATAGAAGGGGAAAAATTATAATTGATATCCTAGTTTAAAAAATATAACTTAGAAGAGTTTAATGTCAATATTCAAGATAAAACACAAATATTGAAGAAAAAGATTGTACAAATGGAGAATCAAAATATTATATGGTCATTTATCCACATACTGTTATTAATTTGTTAACTTACAGAGCCATTTAGCTTTTGTCTTTCTGTACAAGGGAAATAGCACAGTATCAGAGAGGTAATTGAAGTTATCTGGGGCTTTGTTTGATCCAACCTGTAAGTAAAAAAAAAAAAAAATAAGGTTAATAAAAGGACTTTAAAAGCTGCAATTGGTGCCCAAGACACATCTTGACAAGTATAAAAAATATAATTAAGATTCCTTGGATATTACTGAAGTGAGAAGTTTCTACTATCGTTTTTATATTTCAGTGAAAATGTAATGTACTTTGATAATATTAATTTTGCCAAGATCTTATTTTTTAATGTTATTGTTCAGCTCCTTATGTTTGAAGATACTATTTTCAAAGTCATAGTTCAAAACAACTTTTGTTTTGAAGCAGAAAATTCCTGGTGTCAACTTCTCTTGTTAGTTTTGCTCAGTGTTTATCATTAATATAGTGGCCATGACATGAGGCAAGGTAAAAATTTTAAGAAGGTCTTAACCCCAAAAGAGAACACAGTTAACATTTGTTTTCTCCAAGCTAAGAACGTTTTATAAAAATTAAAATAGCCTTACAATTTAAGGTTGGATATCATGAGTTCTTCCTTTTCGTTAATGAGGGAAAATAACTGGAAATTGAATGGTTTTTAGTTAACCCATGTCAGACATGCTTTATAATGTAGCTTTCCTTTGGAATATTGGAGGATTTACACAAAAAACAAAAACTCTGACTGAATTTGATACTGGTGGGCGAGGGGAGGTCCCCAAACTTGGTGGGACTTCAACCCCAGCCGGTATCCAGGCTCTTGACACCACAGTGAGAAGGATGAGTCAGAAAATAGTGAAAGTAGAGATTCATTGCAAAGTGAAAGTACACACTCAAGAAAGAGGAGTGTGTGCCTAATCAAGAGAGTTGCACAAGTGAGTTTGGGGCTGCTACCCTTACGGGTTTCTTTAACCAAGGTGTGGAATATTCATAAAGATTTTTTGGGAAATGGTAGAGATTTCTCAGAACTGTGGTGCCATCCATTTTTAGACCAAATATGAATGTTCTCGGAACTGTCATGGTGTTGGTGGATGTGTAATTCAGTATGTTAATGAGAATATAATGAGGTCCTAGGTGAAACATAGCTCAAATCCAGCACCATGTTGGGTCCAGTTGGTCTCAGCCAACTTGGCCCTCACCCTGGTTTTCCGGAGTTTTATCAATCGTGTCTGGTTTATGCAGCTATTTGAACAGAGGATTTTAGCTAGTCATGTGAAACTGCTGCCTCGGATTTTCTATTCTCCTACAATCACAGGGTACTTTTCCTGTCTCAAATTCATATGTGCCTTTCTTACTTTTCTGCTCAGTAAACTATAGTCTAGGATGTTCTTTTGCTTAATTTTTTTTAAGAGCATTGGTAAACCAGTTTCATTTCCCATAAATACTTCTGAGAATTTTTGAAAGGCTTCTACATGTCTCAGCTAAAATCCTGGCACTGGACCACTGCCTGCTCAGCTGCATGTTATTGATTTCTTTCTTTAGGTAAGATCTTACAGGCAGCAACTGCATGGGTCCCCCCACATGGTGTACTAAAGACTAAGATCTAATGTTTAAAACATTTTAAGTCTTAGATATAGCATAAAAGGGTTCATAGGATAGAAAACAACAAATTGGACACAAAATATTAAGTCATTTTTTAACCCATATTTGTAATCATTCTGTAGTTGGTCTTATCAGAAATTAGAGACTCAGAGAGAAGAAAGAGTATCCCCTCTTCATCCAGGCTAAACCATCTCCAATATCTGTCTCACTACTTACCTTGTATAAGATCTCCATCTTTGAGCTCCCATTAAATGTTGCAAAATTTATACAAATGGCCCTAAAAAAGAATATTAATTTGCAGAGACAAATCCCCATTCAAAAATAAAGATTTTCAAAACAAGACATGATGTGTAGAAATGCCTCATAATGTGGCATAATTATCATAATGATGAAATGGTAAATGGTCATAATTCAGACAAACTTTGATAGTGTTATACAGAGTACTTTTCCTTGAAATCCGATTTTTTTTTAACCTTCTCATAATCAAATGGTCCACTAGGTTAGATTTTCCAGGACAGAGTGTTTGACTAAAGAGTCAATAATTCTTGCAATAGAGAACACCTTAGCAATAAGCTTAGAAATTAGTTTGACCAAAGTCTCAAAGATCCCAAGGCCAATCATTGGGGCTCAATCTCAGACTGTAATAGTGTTTTCTGCAGAACAGTGGCTTTGAGTATACAGATATTTTCACATTTAGAATCTATTGGTGTAAAGTCCTGTTCAAAAGTAGGAGTAGTGGCTTCATTTCTCCTTTCATGACAAATTTGACACTCAGGAGATAATAACCTTATGAGAATAAATAGTATTTTCCATTTCCTCTGGCTGTCTATACCCACATGAAATTAAATATATGAAGGATATTTCAAAACATTCTGGAAAAATAAATATATATACATATATATATATATATATATATATATATATATTTAAAAAATAAACTTTAGCCAGTATCAGTCTTTGACAACAAAGTTAACCATTTTAACTACACAGTATAAATGTAGTTACAAACAAAATGTATTCACAGGGAAATGTTTCTTGTATTGTACATACTTTCTCCAGTGATGTCCTAGGGACTCCTGTAAAATATGTCATTGATTGAATTATAACTATAACTTTAATGCAAATGGTAAACTACAGCATTTTTTAAAAACAGGACACATGTACACGTTGTATGGTCTTTCAATTGTACTGTTTCTTTTGTGTGTGTGTATGTCTATGACTATGTCTATGTAATTTTAGGTAGTTATAGAGATTAGATATTGGACAAGTAATTAGGAAGTAACCAGATTTTCTTTGTTATAAAAAAGAAAATGATTAACTTGAATTGAATTTTTAGTTAAACAGTAAAACTGGATAAGAATTTACCCTATTTGGGGAAAATATGTACTGTGCTTTTCAGACTAAAAGTATTTTTTCTTGAGTGACCCAGTGTTAGCCTTTACTGCAGAAATAGATTTGTTTTGGTAGACCCCTGTAGCCAGCTACCTGCAGAGAGAAAGGAATCCTGCTAGAGGGAATTCTTAATACAGTAGTTAAATATTCTTTCATTTGGGTGAAGCTTTCACATATGACATTCTCTTAAATTCAGCATAATTACAAACTTTATTTTTAATATGCTTTCAGAATAAATAAAATAATTATAAAATTAAAAAGATAATTGTATATCCTTATTGAAAAGGTTTAGCTTATTCAAATCTAACAAATCTACTCTGAAATACCTGAGAAAAAGGTGTAAATGAATAAGAAAAGAAAATACAGCAGAATGTACCAGATGTTTCTTTTGTGTTGACTATACATATATCTTTCTCTGTTAGCTTTTAGTTGCAGAGTGCAGTGTAGATAATTTTATTCACAATAGATTACTATGCATCATATATTCACATATGGATATAATTTCTCTGAAGATTGCAATAGAAAGATAGGAAAAGACAATATGGCGTGTATGCTGAATTCTATATACAAGCAAATGTGAATTATATAGTTAGATGCTTCTTATCATTATCTCACTGGGCCATGTAGGGATTAATTAGTTAAAGTTTGCAGGCTCTTTGAAGCTAGGAAACACTAGGGAAGTGCTAAGCATTATGGTAACACAAGAGTGAGGCATAAGTGATTTGCAATCTCATCAGCTCTTTGAAATGTGTGTCTAGCCTGATTCACAGTTTTCTCTTACAGTGTTTTATGGATTGCAATGTTCTTATCAGATTTGAAGATGAAATGTGTTCTATTGAAATCATACTAATCTGCACAATCTTTTTTCTATATATTAGTAAAGTGATGTTTCTCAAAATAGAAGAAAACGAGATATTATTTCAAAGGTAATTTAATAAAGTAGAATTTTCACATCAATTACAACTCATCTATTATTTGATTGACTAAGCTGTAGCTCTCTTAATTAGTGCAACTAAAGTCTAGTTTAGTTAATTTGCATAAAGGTACCTATTCCCATCTTTTATACTTTAAAAGATAGGAGACTATTCACTGATTCCATAAATCTTATATAGATTTTATTAGCATGTTTGAATCATTTATCACTACAGTAATGTCAATTCTAAAATGTAATTTTTATTCTTTGTAATTCCTTGGAATTACAATGGGGACAGAGAAATTTAAAAGCAATTACTTCACAAAGTGATTCAAAGTTAAAGTTACTATTGTTCATTATAAAGTTATTTTGTTTCTGAATAAAATTTTTAAAAGTTATAAATACAAAACGACCTAATAAATACCAATTTAACCCCACTTAGAAATAACAGCTAATAATGCGTAGCCTGTCCTATTTACACTACATTTGGTTACAATTAGGATATATCCCCTCAGGATCATTTCCTTTTCTCCATTTCCAGAGGTGCCATTATCATGAACCTGATATTACCTTTATATTTTCATAAATTTATCAAAATACATATTTCTAAACAATACGAATGTTTTGTGATTTTCCTCTTAACATTCTTGTTGTGAGCAACCATTATTGATAGCATAGATCTCAGTCTACTGAATTCCATCATGTTCCTAATGTGTTTATTGAAATGCTACAATAAAAATCTTTCGCTATGTCTCCAGGTGCACATGTGTGAGAGTTTCCAATGAATATACTAGAAGAAGCTGGACTGCAGTGTATATACGGTTTTAACTTTGAGGGGACCAAATATCATTATTTGCTCCCAAGAGTACCACTTTATTACTATTATTCATTCATCCTAATTGGCTTAATATGTGTCCTGTATTTTTCATTTATAATGAACTGTTCTTATAAGTTACATTGATTAAATCCAGAATGGGTTTGTTAAATGTTCATTTTGTTTAATACTTACAGCTATTGTCATGGCTCTACCAGTATGTGAGCAAAATGAAATGTTAACAGAATTGACTTCAACAGGGGGTTAAGTCTGAAAATTAACTTTTTTTTCCTGATCTATTGCACACTAAACATAGATAATGCTTCTCTTTCCAGGACAGCATGCGGAGTACTTGATAATAAACCAATATGCACTGAGTCAGTGGTGGCTAAGGATGCCTAACTTTTTCCAATCTTGCATGATGATGGAGGAAGTAGTTGACATAGTTTTTTATGTGGTCCACTTACATGAAACTGCCAGATCATCATATGGTGAGTTTGGGAAAAATGAAAGAAATAATAGGCTAGATATATGTAAATGATGTGCTGTAAATAGACCTTGAACACACAGAGAGGAGTTAATTACTCTGGCTACAGTGGTTTTGTCATCTCTCATATACCTACAACTGTTTATTTGTAAGTTGCTTGGTAATGACTACGTTTTAAAAAATAATCTGTTTGAGCAGCAATGACCTAAAAAATGCAAGTACATATTTAGTTAAAACTTACTGAATTTCTCTTTCAATCCAATCATGAATTGAAAAATGCCAATAAATATATTGTACAATCATAAAACTTGTACAGTGTGTTTGTTGTAATTTTCAGTTCAATCCAGGATTGGGACCACAAGGCTAACAATGATATCCTGAAATCCAGAAGATAGAAAGCTGAGGGGGGAAAAAACTGCTGTTATTTCAGTAGTGAATACTTAGTTACGTTAAGAAAACTATGCCTGAAGATGACATTTTCACAGATTTAATATGTGAATTTGGAAAAAGTAAGCATATAACACTGAGAAGCATGGCTTTGTATTTAAGTTACTGTTTTTAAAATAAATTGTGTGCATTTTAATGAATCTAATTTTTTCTGCATTTATGAAATATGCATCAATAATTGTTGGTATGTTAGCTCCATTAGCAACAGAAGAAATTTCTTATTTTATTTTTATAGTTATACTTTAAATTCTGGGGTACACATGCAGAATGCACAGGTTTGTTACATAGGTACACACATGCCATGTTGGTTTGCTGCATCCATCCCCCTGTCATCTACATTAGGTATTCCTCCTAATGTTATCCCTCCCCAATGCCCCTACTCCCTGCTATCCCTCCCCTAGACCCCGCAACCTCCAACAGGCCCCAGTGTGTGATGTTCCCCTCCATGTGTCCATGTGTTTTCATTGTTCAACACCCACTTATGAGTGCAAACATGCAGCGTTTGGTTTTCTGTTCTTGTGTCAGTTTGCTGAGAATGATAGTTTTCAGCTTCATTCATGTCCCTGAAAAGGACATGAACTCGTCCTTTTTTATGGCTGCACAGTATTTCATGGTGTATATATGTGCTACGTTTTCTTTATCTGGTCTATCACTGATAGGCATTTGGGTTGTTTCCAAGTCTTTGCTATTGCGAACAGTGCTGAAATAAACATACGTGTGCATGTGTCTTTATAGTAGAATGATTTATAATGCTTTGAGTATATACCCAGTAATGGGATGGCTGGGTCAAATGGTATTTCTATTTCTAGATCCTTGAGGAATTGCCACACTGTCTTCCATAATCG
>CAUYLG010003794.1:0-28116 GCA_963573385.1 Cacajao melanocephalus
AAAGAATATCAGTCTCTTAGATATTATCACACAAAAGACAAAACTGTTAGAACTCAATAATTTGAGTGAAAACTATAATAATTAAAGAAAAATTGAAAAGAAAATTAAAATTTAAATACAATGTTGCATATTTAGATACAAAAAAAAAAAAAAAAAAAAAAAGAAAGTGGCGAACACTACAACTCAGGGAAAAATTCCCCACCCCCACCCCATCTGGTTGTTGTCAAAATTGACCAGCACACGCTGGGCTCGTCCACTCACTGCTGTGGGCTCCGAGAGGGGAGCTCCTTGGCAACGCAGCAGCGTGAAGCCACAGAGGAGCCACTTGTCCACTGCACGTCTGCCACCCCCCACCCTCGCACCGCATCTGCGCTGAGACAGAATGGGCCTTGAGACCCCAGCTTTTGCCCCCAAGGTGCAGTGAAATAGATCCCAGGCAGCCCTGGTGGAGCCCTGCCTTAGCTTTATCAGGGTTTAACTGGAGCTGTAAATGGCTACGTGCAAGCTCCTGTGCTCACTGGGTGTGCAGCATGGGAAAGAAGGGCTTTGACCTCTGAAGCCTATTTTTCTACCTATAACAGGAAGACCATCACAGCTGAATCCTTAGAGGACTGGTGTGAGGATTCAATGGGATTATTTGTGTGAAAATGTGTGGACCAGCTGGTGGCTATGAGCCCAATCCACATTGATGGTGTGATAGAGGTGTCTGTGATGAGCAAATATCCCGTCTGCCTGCTCAGCAGAGGAATCTGTGAGCCCTAAACATGGGAACACAACCCGTGGCATCCTGTGAAACTATTTGGTCCTGAGGCCAGAGGAATCAGCTGCAGCAGCTGATGGGCATCCTGCACTCATTAACCGACACCCACCAGGGATCAGCCAGCAGCCGCCCTGCCTTCAGGTGTCTCACAGTCCCATGCAGGGCCAGATGAATAATGGCCATGACCAGAGAAGCTGAGAACAAGCATTCTCAACCTCAGCACTGCTGACCCCTGGGGCCAGAGCAGCCTCTGCCTGGGGGCTGTCCTGTGCCTTGTGGGATATTAGCAGCATCCCTGGCCTCCACCCCCTGGATTCCAGTAGTCCCCATCCCACCCCAGTCGTGAAAACCACAAATGTCTCCAGACATTGCAAATGGATCCCACTTGCTATCTGTCTGCTTGAGGAGACATGGGCCAGAAAAAGGGCTCTAGACCACAGGCCCTGTAGATTTGCAGGCTCAAAAGAAATCTGGAAAAGCATACACCAAAGTGTCAGCAGCAAATCTCCTCTCTATGCTGAGGATTTTAGTCTCCGTGGGCTTTGTAACCATCCAGATCAACAGCAAGAATGGAGACCCAGCTCACCAGGTTGTGGCAAGCACAGAAAAGGCTCTGGAAGTGGTGACTCCGACCTGGTCCCAAAGGCAGCGGCCGCAAAGTCCCGCCATGGGTGCCACCCTCCTTCCCCTGCAAACACAAACCAACAGCCAAGCCTGCAAACCTTCAAGGAACAAACAGCTTGGCTCTCAAAGGAGGTGGCCATGGTCTCATCCGAGCAGCGTGTAGCCCCAGTCCCAGTGCGTTTGTGTCCTGGCGCCCACCCAGTGTGAACCTTGCCTTCAACAGCAAAGAAGGGGCCCGCCTTTTGCAGCCTGGAGAAGTTCCCTGATTGAAACCATAGCAACCTCCTCCATCTCACATGGAAGTGGCCAGCCTTGCTCCACAGCCACTCAGGCACATCACCGGCTTTGGGCTTCCTTCTCTCTGCCTCCTACATGTGTATGGCCTACTGAGTGTCTTTCACTCACCCCCACCCTCCTGAAGGCATCCAATTAAACACTGAAATGAAAACCTCTTGGCATGACTCAATTACAAGTTTAGGAATAAGACACACATGTGCACTCTGTCTCCCTCTCCCTCTCTCTCTCTATATGTTCATTTATTTATATATAAACTTGTACATCAGTCAATTTGCTGTCACTCTCCCTAAAAACAAGGCACTTGTAGCAACACTGAGCTCTGCTTTGTAAAAATGCCCTTATTAGCCTCTGGAAAACTGGCACGTTTCCAGTGAAAGGAGAAACTTCACACTCAGCGGTCCAGGCTCTGCACTTGTGGTAGCTTAAGGAACTTCAAAGCTCCTTGTTGTTTGAACTAATTGGAAACAGAAAACAAAGGGATAAAAAAGAGGCTATCCCCGTGCAAGCACTCTCCATCCAGGAGGGGAATGGAGTCTCATCAGCCTTCGATGTGGCCCAGTGGCCACGTTCCTCTCTCAAAACTCCAGACACCGGTCACAGCATCCTCCACCCGCTGTTGTGAGACTGAGCAGACAACCTCTCAGGCGCTCTGCAGCTCACGCAAGCAAATGCACCTAACACCATGTTACCGGCCACTGAAGACATGATTGCTAACCCAAATATCGCTCCTCTGTGTCTCCTTATCATTTCCATATTCACAAAGAAGACCATTTCCCCGTATGCAGCTCTGGGCATTTTTAGGCTACCCTACTGTCATTAGTTGCGAATTTTCCCCAATCGTCCTGTGAGTGGGCTCATTGCCCAGCCCGGTGTAGGACTGACAGGCAAGCTCTGCAACCAGAAAGCCTGGCATTTATGCAAGGATAACCTTGGGTAAATTATTTCACATGATTCCAATTTGGTCTCCTCACCTTCTAAACATTCATGATCATGACACTTAGAGATGGGGTTATGGAATGGGTCAAATGGAAGTAGCTGTGCTTGGAAGACAGCAAGCCAACACCTAATGTTGTATGTTATTTTTCAAAGTAAGCTAATATTCATTAAGGGCCCCCTATGTGTCAGGCGCTGTGCTAAGTCCTGGAGATAAAACAGTGAAGAAAATGGACTCAATCTTTACCCAGAAGAAGAGTACAGTCCTTCAAGGAACAAGAAAGAAAAGTATAAAGAATTACCTTCTAATTTGTGAGTTCCACAACGAAACACAAGGGCTGCAATGAGGGATACCGGGGCAGCTCTGCGGGAGTGCAACGAGACCAGGCTCCCTGAAGAGCCACCTGAAGGGCGAGAAGGAAGGAAGCCACCGGCCAAGAGAAGGCAAAGGGCGTTCCAAGCTGGAGCAATCGCCTGGGCAGGCTCCTTGAAGCAGGAAGGACGTTGGTGAGATTGAGGACCAGAAAGAGAACAGCGAGACTGGAGCTGGTGCCTATGGGGCAGCGGCATGGAGGACCACAGGTGCTAACCTTTTAGGAAAAGCACTTTTGCTGTTGAGTGGAGGATGGGCCAGGGAGGGGCAAGAGCAGAGGCAGAGAGACCAGTTAAGAGGATACACCTGGGAAGCAGGAGGTACAGAACTTGATGATGGAGCACACGTGGGGAAGACAGGCAGAGAAGGGACTTTAAAATGACCTGTAGATTTCCCACTGAGGCAGGAAGCCCAGGGAGAAGATTTGGGGGCAGGATGAGAGGAAGTGGAAATTTCCCTTTAGACACACACAGACTAAGATATGTATTACCCACCCAAGGTGGCACTGGGTGGGCCACTGGCTGTGAACATGGAGCTCAGAGGGGACCCTGCAGGGAGCCACACCTGGGTGCCCTGGTCATAAAGAAGTAGTTACAGCCATGGGGATTGTATTAGTCTGTTCCATAAAGAAATACCTAAGACTGGGTAAATTGTAAAGGAAAGAGGTTTAACTGGCTCACGGTTCTACAGGCTGGACGGGTAGCATGGCTGGGGAAGCCCCAGGAAACTTTCCATCACAGTGAAAGGCGGAGGGAAAGCAGGTATGTCTTCACTTGGCCGCAGCAGGAGGAAGAGGATGAAGGGGAGGGAGCAGCAGTGGGGGGTCTCAGGGAACCAAGGACACCTCGTCTAATTCCAAGTGTTGCTGCCAGGCGAGGGTAGCCACAGGGTAGCCACTTTGAGAAGGAACTGGTCTATCATTCCCCGAGGCTCTGAAGTCCCAAGAGAACCTCCCCTTAGTGCCACATTTAATACCAAAAATGCAAGTCTTTCTGGGGCCCCACGAGATTCCTACCTCCTTGATTGCAGCACAGATTCTCACAATAAACTGTCTTTATGGGAAGGAGCTTGAGTGAGTCTCTCTTCCTTATAACCTGGAAGGCCCAACTCACCCCAACACTTTGTGTTAAGCAGAGAGGGACTAAGAGAGACCAGACCCACCTTTGAGAGTTCTACAGTCTGATGTGAACCCATAAATAATCATCACATATATCAAACCCAGGCAGGCCACATTTGGGGTGTAAACCAAGTAAGTATCTTGGCAATACATTTTTGTAAAGAGACAGGAGAATAACAAATTAGAAGCAGAGGCCAGGATGAGTAGAAAGAGGGCGTGTTTTGGGAGAAGAACAAGACAGGGGATTTACTGGAGGTGTGGAGTCTTATCTCTCAGCACAACCTGTTGGGTGTCTGTGGCCAAATCTAGGCTAATGGCTCTGAGTGTTATAAAAGCATAGCCAACCAAAACAGGGAAAATAGCCCTTCTGATTGTCCCTAGTAAAATCAACGCAAGGCACAGGGTGACCAAGTTTACAAGGGACCCCAACATTCCTAAAGTGTTTCTGAACTGTGGAGAAAGCAGGTTATATGTCACTTTCATGCTTCAAAAACATGAAAAGAAAAACAATGCGTCTTTTTGGCTGGTGACCTAGTGCGTTCCATGGTGGCTATACTAAATGATTCATTGCAATCCTTATGAACCAGAGGCAACAGCATGCATCTAAAAGAAATGTCTCCTTAAAAATTAAATAAAGCAAAAATTCTCCATGGGTGCTGGTGTTACACCGCATGCTGAGCTCTGCACAAATCCTATTCTCCCACGTTACTGCAACCCCTGGTTTATGCTGTACTATCTCTCTTCCTTTGATTCCCTTGCACAGTATACTTTATGCCTGCGACTCAGAAACTCCTTGGGGCAGGGACTTCATTAAGGTTTGTGTCAATCAGTAAAGAGTTATGTGCATTTTCAACAGCGCTGGCACACAGTGGACTTTATGCACTGCCTTACTTTCTTCCTTTAACTTCTCACCATGCCAGTGTGTTCTCTCTGTTTCAGGAGTCAAATGCATTTACGTGAACCCCAAGAAGTTAATATATTATTACCCACTTAGCAGTTTTATTTCACAGTACTATAATGTAATGCTCAATGATTTTGAAGCAATAAAAGGAATGACTTTAAAACTTAATTAGGAAAATTTAGACTATACAGGGTTCATAATGAGTTTTATAAAACTTTGGAACAATGCACTGAGATTCCTGAGATTTATCACATGGGAATCTCAGAAAGGGTTCTTTGAGCCATTGTAAAATCATTCTCAAGAGAACTATTTCTTAGCCTCACTCAAGACATTTTGCTGAAAATAAATGAGAGAACAAACAAGAATGCCACCACTTCTATGAGAAGCAAATCCCATATTACTATCCCATTTCTGTATTCTTTGGGGAGGTTGCTAAGTACCTCTTATGTTTTATGATACTAGGCCACAGCTATGCTCTTTTTCACACTTCCAATGCAGTCTTTCAAAATAATATGATCTCATTTAAAAGAAAAAAAAGTGAAACTATTTGAATCATAATAGAATCCTTATCAAGATCCCAGAAACACGTTTTCTCAATGCTCCCTGCCGCAGCAGCTCCACAGACAGCAGTCTCCAACGCCATCTCCATCCCATCCCTTCACAAACCCGTGCTCAGCCCCCGGCTTTATCTACTTCCATTAAGTAGATTGCCATGGAAATAAATGTTAGGTTTGGCACCAGTTCCTTTTAAAGAAGCTGCAACTGGAAAGGCAAAGGCAATGAGAAGATGCAGCCAGTGAGTGCAAGGCACCCAGCTCCTGAGCTGCAAGGTCCTTCTGGGGACAGAGACTTCTTTTAGAAGTGAGGGTAATACAATCACTTTTCAAAGACAAGAATCATTCGTTCTTGACCTGGCAGGGGGCTCCCACCACTTCATCCAGGCCAAGGGGCAGGTGAGACTCACCAGGGCAATGATGATTTGTCTCAGCAGGACTGGCCCTGAGCCCAGTGATCCAAGCCACCCAGGATCAGTGCCGTCGGAACCTGGGGCGGCAGAGCGGCTCTTGCAGTGGAGGCTCCTAGCAGCGAGGGCAGCCAGGGACAGGCTGACTACCTGTTGCTCTACCACTGAGAAGCCTCCAGGCATCCCTGTGCCCTGGGAGGAGGCGGAGGGAGGAGGCGGCACATGAATAATGAATACACTCTCACCTCCTATCATTAGCATTCTATTCAAAGCATGCAATGAGGCGTTCATTTCTCCTCCTGGCTTGAAAGGATAAGTGTCTCTGGGAATAAGTAAGCGGGACCTGGAACACTGGGTGGGTTGTGGGGGAGGGCAGATCACCCATTGGGGTTGACTTTCCAGCCACCCTTCAGCAGGGTGACAGTTCACCACCAGGACTAGAAATAACATTGTCTGAGAATGGAACCTGGGACTCCAGGCATCAATAAACCCAAGACCTCAGGCCATTGGCTACCAAACCCCAAGGGGCACCAATCACACCTAACAGTGCAGGCAGTCAGGCCTTATATACTTCCCGGCAGGACAGCCAGCACCTGGAATCTCTGTCCTCTCGAGGAAGTCCCTGCTAGAGGCAGTGGCAAAAGGAAAACCTCAAAAGGCTTTCTGATGCCCTCATTTGGCATCTATGCTTCGTACATTTGTCAGAGGCTTTTTTTAACTGTTTTTTTTTAAACAGAGTGTCATTCTGTCACCCAGGCTAGTGTGCAGTGGCACAATCTCGGCTCACTGCAACCTCTGCCTCCCGGGTTCAAGCGATTCTCCTGCCTCAGCCTCCTTAGTAGCTGGAACTACAGGTGCCTACCACCACACCCAGCTAATTTTTTCGTAGTTTTAGTAAAGACAGGGTTTCACTGTGTTAGCCAGGATGGTCTCGATCTCCTGACCTCGTGATCCACCCTCCTCGGCTTCCCAGAGTGCTGGGATTACAGGTGTGAGCCACCCACCGCGCCTGGCCTGTCAGAGGTCTTTGAACCACAGCAGAATGCCTTAACTGTCTGGGAATGCAGCTCAGTAGGTTTCAGCCTCATTTTACCCAGCTCCTATTCAAGATGAGTTGTTGTGGTTCACATGCCTCTGACACTCCCACCAGCTCCATGACAGTTCACAAATGCCATGGCAATGTCAGGAAGTTACCCTATATGGTCTAAAAAAGGAAGGCATGGATAATCCACCCCTTGTTTAGCATATCATCAAGAAATAACCATAAAAATGGTCAACTCTGTCTATGCCTTTACTTTCCTAATAAACTTGCTTTCACTTTACAGACTCGCCTTGAATTCGTTCTTCCACAAGACCCAAGAACCCTTTTTTGGGGTGTGGATCAGGACCCCTATCCTGTAACACATTCACAGAGGGGTCCCCTGAAAGCCCCGGGACTTTCCACAGCCCCCATTCTTCTGTGCTTTGCCCCTGCCTTGAATGCTGCACACACTCCCTCACCTCTGGGATGTCTTCATGGAGAGTGTCCTCAACCTTCACAGAACCCAGGGCTCAGCCCAGTGAGCTCTGCTGTTTCCCTGCCTGCTCCTCAGCACCCAACACAAGGTCTGGCATGAGGAAACTCAGAAGGTATTTCAAAAGTGGAGAAAGAGTTCTAACGTTGCTTTTTTAACCCTGCACAAACAGGGGCTGCTATTTTGTTCAAATTCTACCGGATGCAGAGTGGGTGAGGATGAGAGCCTGAAAACAGGCCCAGTCCTGCTCTGGGGACTTAGTTTTCAGTTTGACAAATAGAAGTTTATGGTAGTTCACTTTGGCCTATCAAAAATGTATTGTGGTCTTTGCTCTAAAACAAATGTTAGTAGTCAAATATTTAAACATTAAGAAATAAAGCCACAGGAGTATAAAAATAATTTTATGATTATTCAAGGCAAGACTTCAAACACAGAAGTCATGAAAAACTGAAATCCTGGAGTACATAAAAAATTTGAATGTTGTGCATAGTCACAAAAATATACCGTAAACAAAATCAAAAGATAGATTTAAAATTGGCTGAAATATATTGAGCACGCATATGTGAGACAAAATACAGATTTTCTTAATGTGTAAAACTTTCTAAAATAATCAAGAAGGAAGAACAAAGGAAAAATGGGCAAAGAACACAAATGGGTAGTTCACAGAAGAAAAAAATTTAGAATTTTCTTAAACATGAAAATATGTTTAATCTAACTATAAAGAAGAAAATACAAAGTATTGCAACCTGAAAATAATATTACAAGACAGAAAAATTAGAGATCAGTCTCCTAACATAATGCAAAAGTTTTAAACAAAATATCAGCAAATCAAATCAAGTAATACGTAAAAATAAGAATATATATTAAAATCAAGTGGAGTTTATTGCAGGGATGCAAGGATGGCTTAACAGTAGATCAATCAATGCAATATAAAACAGTGATGAGAGAAAAGAGGAAAATGACACAAATGTCTTGAAAGGTGTAAAACTAATAATATTAATTAACAATATTCAGTACCCATTTATAAACTTTTTACAAAGTCTTAGTAAACTAAAAATAGGAGGGAATCTCCTTAATGTGAGAAGGGGTATAAGGAAATCCACAGCAATCTATGGCCATACCACTCTGAATGTGCCTAATCTCAGAAACTAGGCAGGAACAGGCATGGTTAGTATTTGGGAGAGGGAAAATAATCAACAGCAAATTTCAATTCTCATGGTAAAAGATTGACAGCTTTCCCTCTGTGCTTCAGGAATAAGATAAAATGCCTTTTACAACCTTTTTTTTTTTTTTTTTTTAAGAGACAGGGTCTTGCTATGTTGCCCAGGCTGTAGTGCAGTGGCTATTCACAGGCACCATTCCACTACTGGTCAGCACAGGAGTTTTGACCTACTCCATTTCTGACCTGGGCTGGTTCACCCCTCCTTAGGCAACCTGGTGGTCCCCCACTCCTGGGAGGTCACCATATTGATGCCAACTTAGTACTGACACCCGATTGGGCACAGCACACTACAACCCAGAACTCCTGGGCTCAAGTGATCCTCCCACCTCAGCCTCTCAAGTAGCAGGGACTACAGACATCCACCACCATGCCCGGCACAACCACTTTTATTCAACATGCTACCTCAAGGCCTGGCCTAGTAAGACAAGAAAAAGAAATAAAGAACAGAAGCATTAGAAACGAAAAAATGAAATTTTTGTTATTTAGAGATAACATGATTATGCATATAGGGAACCTAAAAACTATTAGAATAGGTGAAGAAAGTCCTAGCCAGAGGAATTAGGCAAGAAAAATAAATAAAGGGCATTTAAATTGGAAAAGAGGAAGTCAAATTTTCCCTGTTTGAACACAGTATGGTCTTACACAGAAAAGCCTAAATATTCTACCTAAAAACTCTTAGAATTGAGATGAAAAAGAAATCTAGTAGGTAATCCCATTACAATAGCTACCAAAATTAAATTAAATACCTAAGAATAAATTTAACCAAGGAAATGAAAGACCTCTGCAAGGAAAACTATAAAACGCTGATGAAAGAAACTGAAGAGGCTACAATAAATGGAAAGACACCCCATGCTCACGGATTAGAAGAATTAATATTGTTAAAAATGACAACATTACCCATAGTTATTCATAGATTCAATAAAATTCCTATCAAAATGCCAATAACATTTTTTACAGAAATTGAAAAAAAAATCTAAAATTTGTATAGAACCACAAAAGATTCTGAATAGGCAAAGCAATCTTAATCAAAAAGAACAAAGCTGGAGGTATCAGACTATCATACTTCAAAACATACTACAAAACTATAGTAACACAAACAGCAGGGTACTGGCATAAAAATAGATGCATAGGCCCATGAAACAGAATAGAGAACCCAGAAATTAATCTACATATCTTCAGCCAACTGATTTTTGACAAAGGTACCAAGAACACTCATTGAACAAAGGATAATCTCTTTAATGTACAGTGCTGGAAGAACTAAATCTCTGTATGCAGAAGAATGAAACTAGGTTCCAACCTCTCAATCTGTACAAAATTCCATTAAAAATAGATGAAATACCTAAATGTGAGACCTCAAACAATAAAACTACTAGAAGAAAACACAGAGGAAATGCTTCAGGAGATTGGTATGGGAAAAGATTTAATAAATAAGACCTCAAAGGTACAGGCAACAAGAGCAACAAAAAATAAATGGAATTGTATAGCAAACTGAAAAGCTTTTGCACAGCAAAGGAGACAACCAACAGAGTGAAAAGACAACCTACACAATGGGAGAAAGTATTTGCAAACTATTTATCCAACAAGAGATTAATATCCAAAACACAAAGAAACTTGAACAATTGAACAGCAAAAAAAAAAAATGAAAATAAAAAATAAAAAATAAAAATGGGCCAATGATCTGGACCAACATCTCTCAAAATGAGACATAAGAAATGGCCAACAAATGTATTAAAAAATCTTCAACATCAATAATCCTCAGGGAAATGCAAATCAAAACCAGAAACAGGTATCACCTCACTCTAGTTAAAATGGCTACTATCAAAAAAAAAAAAAAATCCTCGTGAGAATGTGGAGAAAAAGAAACTCTTTATACACTGTTGGCAGGAATGTAAACAAATATAGCCACTTTGGAGAGCAGTATGGAGGTTCCTCAGAAAACTACAAATAGAACTACTCTATGATTCAGAAATCCCACTGCTAGACATTTAGCCAAAGGGAAGGAAAACAGCATATTGAAAAGACATCTGCACCCACGTGTTTGTGTTTGTTGCAGCATTATTTACTGTAGCTTAGATATGGAATCAACCTGGCATCCAACAATGAATGAATGGATAAAGAAAATTGGATATATATATATATGTGTGTATATATACATATATATGTGTGTGTATATACACACACACATATATATATATTCCATTGACACTATACACACACACACATATATATTATATATATATTATATATATATGTATAATATATATGTATAATATATATATAGTCAATGGAATACTATTCAGCCATAAAAAGAATAAAATCTTGTCATTTGTGGCAACATAGATGGAACTGGAGGACATTATGTTAAGAAAAATAAACCAGGAACAGAAAGTTAAATACCACATGTTCTTACTCATGTATGGAAGCTTAAAAAAAAAAAGTTGATTTCATAGGAGTAAAAAGTAGAACAGAGGATTCTAAAGGCTGAGAAGGGTAGGGGGAAAAGAGGGAGATATTTTTCAAAGGACACAAAATTACAGCTAGGTAGGAAGAATAAGTCCTAGTGCTCTACAATACTATAGGATGACTATAGTTAACAGTAATGTGTTATATCATTTCAAACAGCTAGAAGGAGGATATTGAATGTTGCCAATACAAAGAAATGATAAATGTTTGAGATAATGGATATGCTAATTACCTTGCTCTGATTCCTACACACTGTGTATATTGAAACATTACTATGTACCCCATGAATATGTACAAGTATTACTTGTCAATTAAAAGAGAATATTAACAAGAAAAAAATTTAAAATTAATAAGTGAAACTAGCAAGATTTCTGGATGTAAAAGACCAGAACACAAAATTTAATTGTATTTCTATTTACTAGCAAGAAATGAATGGAAAACAAAAAATATATATATTATTATAATAACATTTAGAAATCAAAAACCTAGGAATAAACCTTACAAAGTTGTGCAAGACCTCTGGGCTAATTTTTTAAAATACTATTGAAATAGACAAAACACAAATAAATGGAGGAATATACCATGTTCATGGATTAGAAGACCTGACTTTGTAAAGATGTTCATTCTTTCCTGAATTGATTGACGAATTTAACAATATTCCAGCAAAATTCAAGCAGGATTTTTTGTCAAAATTGACAAACTGGTTTTAAAGTTCACATGGAAATTTCAGGTAATCTTGAAGAACAAAGCTGGAGGACTTATGTTACCAGATATCAACTCATACTAAATTTTAAAAATTAAGACAGTTTAATACTAATGAAAGAATGGGCAAACTAACCAGTAGAAATGAATTGAGGGTACAGAAACAGATCCTCTCCTGATTTATGACAAATGCAATACTGTAATGTAGTGAGGAAAGGATGGTCTTTCAAAAAAAGGGATTGAGTGAAATAGATATTTATATAAGAGAAAAATGTATCTGGGCCCCTGTTTTCATTATACACATGAAACAATTCCAGATTAATAGTATCTCCATGTAAAATGTAACACTCAGTAAATAAACCTTTCAGAGGAAAAATTAAACAGTAACATCATCACAACTTTGTAGTAGGCCAAAATGTCATGAACAGAAAATAATTGCTTTATTCATAATGCATAAAACATTAATAAATTGAGCCTTATTAAATTAAGAACTATTCATGAAAAGACACCATTAAGAGAGTGAAAATATAATTCATACAAAGGCAAAAATATTTATAGTATATATATCTAATAAACAATTTGTATCCAGAATACATAAAGAACTCTTGCAAATTAGTCATAAAAGGACAAACAACCCAATTTTAAATGAGCAAAGAACTTGGACTTTGCACAAAAGGAAATATTCTAATAGCTGATAAGCAAAGGGAAATGTGCTCAACCACATTAATCACCAGGGCAAAGCTAAATGAAACCACTATGAGAAACCACCACACACCCATCAGAATGGCTAAAATGAAACAGTTAGAAAATGCCAAGCGTTAGCAAGGATATGGAGCAACTAGAATTCTTGAGGGGTGCTGCTGGTGGTGAATACTAGTGAAATCACTCCGTAAAATTATTTGGCATGTCCTACAATCACTCCTGGGTACATACACCACAAAAATGCTTATGTATGTTTACCCAAAGACACATATAAGAATGTACGTCACAGCTCTGTTCATTATAGCCCAAAACTAGAAATTATTCCAATGCCCAGAATGGGTAACTAAATTGTATGTTTGCACAAAGAAATTTCACTCAACAATGAGACTAGATGAACACAACCACACAACAATTGCACAAATATAATGTTGTGTGAAGAAGGTCAAATACAAAGAAACACATATTACATGATTCCATTGGCACAAAATACAAAACATAGGCCAACAATCTGGCCAGGATGCCAATTTCAGAAGAGAGTGGCTAAAAAAAGACATGGGAGAACTTCATGTTCTGTTTCTTGGTCTGGCTCCCAGTTACATAGGTGAGGTCATTTTATGAAAATTCATGAGACTGTACACTTATAAAATGTGCAATTTCTGTATAGATAGGGCATTTTAATTAAAAGTATGAAGAAAACCCATCAGCTCTGCTCTTATGGGTAGGTGTTTAGTGTCACTTGCCAAGGTAGCAATAGCACACGCCATATCCTTTTCTCTACAGAAGCAGAAGCCACCAGCTCAGCCTTATCAATCACTCACATACAGGTGTTTCAGCAAGATTTTCTTCTGCAAGCATTTCACAAATCAATCTTTTTCTTCTCATCTTTCTCTTTCTTTCTCTTTCTTTCTTTCTTTTTTCTTTTTCTTTCTCCCCTTCCTTCGTTCTTTCTTTTCTCCTTCCTTCCTTCCTTCCTTCCTTCCTTCCTTCCTTCCTTCCTTCCTTCCTTCCCTCCCTCCCTCCT
The DNA here is from genome assembly GCA_963573385.1 of Cacajao melanocephalus. Lineage (NCBI taxonomy): Eukaryota > Metazoa > Chordata > Mammalia > Primates > Pitheciidae > Cacajao > Cacajao melanocephalus. The sequence continues at coordinate 13,594 of CAUYLG010003794.1, forward strand.
TCCTTCCTCCTTTCTTCCTTTCTTGTTTTGAGACAAAGATTCACTCTGTCGCCCAGGCTGGAGTACAGTGTTGTGATCTCAGCTCACTGCAACCTCTGCCTCTCGGGTTCAAGTGATTCTCATGCTTAGACCTCCTGAGTATCTGGGCTTACAGGCACCCACCACCGCACCTGGCTAATTTTTGTGTTTTTAGTAGAGATGTGGTTTCATCATGTTGGCCAGACTGGTCTTGAACTCCTGACCTCCAGCAATCCACCCACCCCAGCCTCCCAAAATGCTGGGCTTACAGACATGAGCCACTGCGCCCAGCCAAATCTATATTTCTTGATGAAGTTTACACTGAACAAATTTTATTGAACTCTGTTCACAAACCATTTGCAACTTGTAAAAAGTTTAGCATGTATATTATTCATGGCTAGAGAAAAGACAAAAAACAACAGAAGCTTTTCAGGAATGATCTCTTACTGAAATCTACCATCACTTTCTTGAATTGTATTGCAAAATATCTCACATATGTTTGCAAAATAATGAAAAAAAAAAAGAGCTGATTCTTACTGAGCACTAAATGCCAGGCTTTGATGCAGGTCCTTTTCATGCATTAACCCATATTCATGCCCAAGACAACCCCACGTTGCAAGGATTATTATTATTCCCATTTCAGACATGAGGATGCTGAGTGGCTTAGCATTTGTTCAAAATCACTCATCTTTTGTATGAAGTGGATGGGACACAACCCAGGCTACCTGGTTTCTGTGCTCAGAATTCTACCTGGGAATGATTTTCACCCACAAAGTGAGCTGTGGGTCTTGGTGCCAGGTGAACTCACCTCTCCTGGGCCATGGTACATTTCCTAAGGGTAGACACCTTATCAGTGAGAATTGCTCCACTCTCTGGTCAGCGTCCTGAGCTGATCTAAACACTACCAAGTGAGAGGGGCATGTGGCATGGTAAGGGAAAACACCTGAGGGAAGGGGGGGGGCACATGGATGGTCAACACTGTGCTCTCACCATGCCCACACTCTCTCTCTTCTGAGACCTAGATATTCAACTCGTCTTGGATCTTAGGAGATCTGGATCTTTTCTGACAAGTCCGTTTTCCCAACAGCTACTTTTAGTTGGTTTCTCTCACCCCAAAAAATTTAAAAAGACACTAAGATGCTTATCCTCTTCTTCTCCACAGCACAAACAAGAAGTGTGCATGTGTGTATTGTGTTTGTGTGTGTGTATATTTGTGTGTGCATGCATGCATGTATGGTGTGTGAACGTGTGTGTGAGTACATTTGTGTGTTGGTGTGTGTGTACATGAGTGTATATACATATGTGTATGTTCATGTGTATGAGTGTGTGTCTGTGCATGTGTGTTTTCTGGACAAACTACCATCCTCCCTCCCTCCACCCAGAAGTAGCTAGCCACATTGTCAGTTCTCTCCTGTGTTCTTGGCCCTGTTTTTTCATAAGTCATGGCTGACATTTACAGTTGTTGCAGGAGGCACAGATTTACATTTACCAGGCAAAACTACAAGTGTCCAAGCAGAGAAGGCATTCACAGCTTGTCTGAGCAACAACTCACTTAGACTATCCGCCATGCAGAAAGGAAATCCCAGGAACAAACACTGTGTCTCCTTCTGTTTGCTTAGCTTGGACCTTAGCTAGATCTACTTTCTCATTCCTGTTTCATGTAGCCTCTCTGCAAAATGGGAGAAAGAGATATTCATGCAGGGTATTTTGTTCTGAAAAGCTCAAAGGAATTGGAAGAAAAAAGGCACATTACAGTGGGAATTCGAGCTCCAGAATTTATTTAATCAGTACTGTTGCACCAGGGGAGAGCAGACAGTCTGACTCTCTGGCCATTTTCCTAGGAATACATAACTGATTTGGAATAGCCAGAAGAGAGCGACTCAGGAACTGCTTAGTGACATAGACTGCATGCTGGTTGGTCCTGTCATCACGCCTTCTTCAGGGATGCTGCACTCTGCATCCCTAAAGACAGTCCCAGGCACTCCACAAGTGCTTCATCCTCAGGTCAGTCATGTCTACTCTCTTTCTTTCTTAGGGCACAGACCCTTGCCTTTCATCTTTTCACAGGTTGGTCATCTTCCTCACAGGCATGAAACTGATGTCTGGGGCCAAGCTGAACAGTAGTTCACATTTGCCAGTGTTAAACTTAGACACAGCACCCAGGTATCCTATTTGAATGCTGTGTCTATGTTTAACACGGGCAAATATTTTACATATCCTTGTAAAATATGCTGAACACCTCTATATTTAGAAAATTCCCCACTTGGTGACTCCTACACTCTAAGAAGAGAAAAAAACTATATTTTCCCAGCAGACTTTGCTGCCAGAATGCAGACATGTGACTCAGATGCCACCAGTCAGATAGGCGCCTGTGGACTGATTCAGACAGGAGCTATGAGGAGAGACCTGGGGCCACCTTACTGCCCCACGGTGCCATCTTCTCTCTTGCAGAAAGACAATGTGATTTGGTGGTTGGAAGCTGTGGTGACAATTTCTGAGGGTAGCAGGGACAGTGGGCTCCCACCTGGGAGGGAGAAAGGGGATGGAGCAGTTTCCTGACCATGACGGGAACAACATATTCCTGGCATCAGCAGCATCTCCTCTCCCAGGTCATCCTGCAGCTGCTATGCGACTTGCTGCTGGAGTAAGCCTATAATCTGCTGCCATGGCCCCTCCAATGTTGTCCTTAGTAAGTTGCCCAAACTAGCAGTGGGGGACTTCATGGTCTGTAACAAAGAGCACTGGGTAGTACAACACACCTGTGCCGAGAGTGTGCTCAGGGCACCTTTAAAGCATAGGATTGAATGCATCTCCCCTGCTCTTACCTCCTTCTCCACATCTTCTCCACTTTGAATCTGAAGTATGCAGTTGCCTTCTTACTCCGCTTCCCTGGTGGATCTATGTGGTTTCCTTTATCCTTTTCTACAACTGAAACCTAAGGACACTTATGAAGCCTGCATGAAAGTGTGTAAATCAAGGGGAGTGCACGTGCACTTAGGCAACCTGCTGAGACACCAGCTTCCATGTGAAATGTCAGCTGTGATCTTGGGGAACAGCTAGAAGGAGCTGGTGTTTCCTGATTCCATTGTAATTTCTGAAGTTAAAAGGGAGACAAAAATCCTCAATTTGTATGAGAGAGATGGGGGCAAATATATAACAATGTAAATGTGAAAACGGATGAAGACATATGCATCTTTCCATTTGGGTCTCTTTATTTTTCTCTCCTGATTATCCATCTTTCCAGTTTTCTAAACATCATAAAAGTGATGCAATCCAGACATGCAAGCCATAGCCCACATCACCTCCAGTAGTATCAAGGACTCAGACAAAAGCCTTGAATAAAAGTGTGTTGAATCACAACTTGAAAATATATACCTTTCACCACTCTTAGGAAGACGTGGGTGGTGCCACCAAATGACACACCAAGACACTGTTCCTGCAAATTGTTCAAAGCCATTCTGCAGGAGAGCTTCTCAAACTTGGTTGGCACTATTGCTATTTGGCTCCAGATCATTCTTAGTTGGGGGGGAGTGTGGCCATGATGTGCATTTTAGGATGTTTTACAGCATCCCTAACCTCTACTGTCTACACACCAATCAACCTTACTCCATAGTAATGACAACCCAAGATGGCTCCAGATATTATTGTCATATGTGCCTAGGAGACAAAACCACCTCCAGTCAATAGACACTACTTCTTTTTTATGATGAAAAGATATACGTATATTTGGAATTAGTCAGCTGGACTCAGTTTAGACGATCCCAGTTTTGGAGGCAACCTCCAAAGCATTGTCATCAGGAGCCAGTCGAACATATGCCTTCTTCTGTCCATCCAGCCGAATCAGGGTGCTGACCTTGGCCACATCAGTGTCACAGAGCTTCTTCACAGCCTGTTTGATCTGGTGCTTGTTGGCGGTAACATCCACAATGAACACAGGAGTGTTGTTGTCTCCTCTCTTCTCATGGCAGACTCAGTGGTCAGCAGAAACTTGATGATGGTATAGTGGTCAAGCTCGTTTCTACTGGAGGCGCTTTTCCAAGGATATTTGGGCTGCCTTTGGAATCGCAGCGTCTTGGACCGCCGGGAGGTGGGGAACGTGCAGATCTTCTTTTTTTTGTAGCTGTGGACACCTTTCAACTCTGCCTTCTTGGCCTTCAAAGCCTTCACTTTGGCTTCGGCTTTAAGAGGGGCAGGAGCTTCCTTCTTCACTTGCGGTGACATCTTGTGAAAAGAGTCCAAGAAATGCTACTTTAATGATAGAAACAATAGACCACTTTGCCAAAACAAACTGCAGGAAACGCTTTGGTGTGTATGCGTACATACGTGCTATAGCTTAAGAAAAACTCAAAAGTTGTTCATTAAATCTCAATGTAATAATTTTTTATCTGAAACATTTGGAGGAAAAAATGGTCACAGAGTCTCATATGAAGAGCTCAAAATCTCTCATTCTCAAAAGTCATCTTCCTCTATTTGGGATTTTATAATGAACACAGATCCTAGGTTGTCTGACAGATTCCTTATTCAGCTTTATATTTCGGTTTTAAAAGCTCTGAATTTATATTCTTAAATTTCATATTTATGAGGGTGAACACTATCCATTCTTTTAAGGCATGTTTCTGCTCAGACTTCAGCCCAGCATGGTGAATAGTTTCTCTTATCATTTGGAAGAAGCCTGGGATTGTGGGACCTGCCAGCCAAAGCTGGCTCTGCCCCCCCACCTTGCCATAGCTGTCTGGAGTTTCTCTGCTTAGCTCTCCAGCTCTTCCGAGGTCCAGGGGCCTCTAGTAATGCTTTCCCAGGAAGGCCGTCCAGCTGCTCACATTCCCAGTGCCAAACAGCCTATCTGAAATGATAGGCACAGCTGGATAAAAATTCAGTGCTCTTGCTGGGCACAGTGGCTCACGCCTGTAATCTCAGTACTTTGGGAGGCTGTGCCAGGAGGATTGCTTGAGCCCAGGAGTCTGAGACCAGCCTTGGCAATGTAGAGAGACCTCATCTCTACTTTAAAAAATACAAAAAAGTTAGCAGGGCATGGTGACACACACCTGTAGTCCCAGCTACCAGGAAGACTGAGGTGGAAAAATCACCTGAGCCCAGGAAACCAGGGCTGCAGTGAGCTGTGATGGTGCCACTGCCCTCCAGCCTGGGTGACAGAGTGAGACCCTATCTCAGAAAAAATATGAGTGCTCTGAAGGGGAAACCCTCAGCAGCAGCAACAACAGCTGATGCGTTGGCCTGTCTGCCTGTCCATCTGTCCACCTGTCCATCTGTTCTACCTGTTCACCTGTCCACCTGCCTGCCTGTCCATCTGTCTGCCTATCTGCCTTTCTACCTGCCCATCCATCTGCCTGTCTGCCCATCCATCTGCCTGTCTGCTCATCCATCTGTCTAACCGCCTGTCTGTCCACCTGTCCCCCTGCCTGTCTGTCCACCTGTTCACCTGTCCATCTGTCCAGCTACAGAGCTGTCCAACAAGCCCAGTGAGCATCTCCATCTGCACTGTGGGGACTGGGAGCATGAACAGAGCACATGTGGCCCTGGCATGTGGGAAATACCAAATGAAGCCAGCTTCGCCTTCCCATTTGGGGGAGACGGCCTTCACTTGTGTGTGCCCATGTTTTGCCCCTGTCCATGTGCTAACAGCACAAGGGACCAAGGGGCCCAATCCCCTCTCAGAATCCCACCGATTGAAGAGAGGCTGTTGTCTGGAATTTGGAGTTGGGGGCTGAGACATTATTTGTCTTTAAAATTTTAGAATATTAGTTTTTAAGAATTTCTCACAATCCTGATGCCTGTCTACCTCGATCCCCAAGTGACACTATCTGACGTTTGTGTGTGTGTTGGTAGAGCTCTCTAGGTGTGGTTGACAAGCCCTCCCATTCCCCCTCTCATCCCGAAAAGTACACCTGCGCACACACACATGTACTACCCCCACCAGGCTGGCAAATGTTAGCTGTGGCCAATGCATAGCTTCTGCAGGAGTCTAAGCAGAAGAGCCACCTTGATATCAGATTTCCATCTGGGAGACACCTCCCCAGCAGTATGGAGATTCAATGGAGGGGTCCCTGCTGGAGACAGGTATTCCTGCTGGGAATTCAACTGTTCATGGCAAAGATAAGAAAAGTAGGAATAAAGGTAACATCTGAATCCTTAAAGGTAGGATTTGAGCATTGGAAGAAAGCTAGAAGGAAAGCAGGAAAAAATGGAAGGAAGTTAGGAAAAAAGGGAGAAAGAGAGGGAGGAAGGGAGAAAAAAAAGAAAGCAGAGGGGGGAAGGGGAGAGAGGGAGACAGGCAGGGAGACAGTGGGGAAGAAGGAAAGGAAGGAAGAAACGAAGAAAAGAATGAAGGAAGGGAGGGAGGAAAAAAGGAAAGAAGAAAAGGAAAGAGGAAGGAAGAAAAGGAAAGGAAGGGAGGGCGGAAGGGAGGAGAAAAGGTAGAAAAGAAAAAAGAGCAGGAAGAGGAGAAGGAGAGAAAAACAGGGAGAAAGGGTGGGAAAGCAGGAGAAAGAGAGGAAGGAAGGAAACAAATGAAAGAAGGAAAAATAAAGGAAAGAAGCCTGAATGGGAGAAAGGCAGTGGGGAGTGAGAAAGGGTAGGTCTGATTCAACATGTATGAGGCAAGAGTAAAGAATAGAGAGCAATCCATTGGACAAAAGCAAGGGATTTATGAATTGAAGACCAAATTGGAAAGGCCTGTTAGGACCAGATAACAGCACTTTCAGTCCTGGGTTAAGGTGCTTGGGCCTTATGCTATCAACCACTGGTTCTCCAAGTGGGGTTCCCAGACCACAGCATCAACTTCAGCATCATTACCCAGGAACTACATAGAAATGCAGATTCTCAAGTGACCCTGGCCCCTGCACTATAGAATAAGAAGCATTCCAGGGAATTCAGATACTCGCTAAAGTTTAAGACCTGCTACTGTAAGCAAAAGGGAATATCATTGAAGATTACTGAACAGAGAAGCAACTTAACAACCCATTTGCTTTCCAGCCTCTCAAAAGATAAGTGGTAAATACCGAATTTAAGTTGTTTCATGTCCTAATTCCATGCTTTTGGCTTTAGTGTATTTTCTAATAGTCAGCCTTAATTATTCAGGAACAGTTATGCTATCATATTTACAGTGTAGAAGCAATCGTCATGGACCAGTATCAGGTGGAACCAGTAAGAGCTACAGGAAATCTGCTCAAGGAGAAAGAGATGTGAGGATGCTGTCTTGAAACCGGAGCCTTGAGCCTGCCTCATGCCTGGGCTCCCCAGCGGCTGTGGCCTGGAAATCCATGGCTTTAATTAAGCAAAAGAGCCTTTGCTACGTCAAGATGGAGGTGGCCCCAAGCCACTGACGCAGAGGTCAGGCAAAGGAAAATCGGCACATGTTCTGAGTAAACAGAGTGCCCCTTCGTGGGTGCATTCAAGGTTCGTGTGGCCGTTCTCAAAATAACAGACTGGAAACCAGGTCAGTAATTGCTGGTCCAGCACCTTCGAAATGGCCATTTACATCTTTTTCTTTCTGGAAGGTCTTAACTTTCATACAGCTGCTCAGAATATGCCTACAGAACATTTTCTTAATTGGGTCCCTTAATCCCCAAAAGTTAAGAGAAAGAAGCGTCAGATTTGGAGGGTGAGGGGCTCTGGAGACTTCCTATGTTGCTGCATGAAAGCGGGTATGGGGAAAAGCCAGAGGGAGATCAAAGCTTTGGTTTAATGAGGAGGCTCTTCGATCTGAAAATATGTGCTTTACCCTATCCACCATAGGCGCTGCTCCTCCATGACTCTCTGCTGCTCCCCACACACCCCCAGCCTGGGGGATCTGACTCAGTGGATAAAAATAGCCCAAGATGATGAGGTTTTCAGAGGCCAGGAATGCAAAGGGCCCTCAATGGTCTTCTCTCTATCAGGAAAAGAGGTGACCCATATAGAAGAGCATCGGAACAAACCCATCTAAAAGTAATGTGATCATCCATCTTTAGTCACACCATTGTAATAGCTGAAGAGGGGCTAGCTCTGAGGTTTCATATTTGTGTATGCTAGAATCCAATCTGTGACCATCGATGAAGGCATAGTCCCATGACATCACAACAGGGACATCCAGAAGCCTCACTGTTCCTGGTCATTCTTATATTTAACTAGATAACTTATGTTTTAAAGCATGCATGGGATCTGGGACATTTAAAGATCTTTGACCTTGCCACATCCTGTGAAATGTATTAAAATTCCTCTCTCAGTCAGCTTGGGCTGCCATAACAAAAAACCACAAACTGGCTGCCTTTAACAACAGAAATTTGTTTCTCACAGTTCTGGAGACTGGACGTCTGAGGTCAGGGTGCCCACATGCTTGGTTTCTGGTGAAGGCCCTCTTCCTTACTTGCCAATGGCCGTCTTCTCACTGTATCCTCATATGTCAGAGGCAAGGCCAGCAAGCTCTCTGGTGTCTGTTTTCATAAGAATACTAATCTCATCCTGAGGGCCTCACCCTCGTGACCTCATCTGAACCTAATTACCTCCCAAAGACCCCATCTCCCAATGCCATCATATTAACGGTTAGACACTTTCCATATATGTATTTGAGGTGGCACAATTCAGCCCATAGCAATGCTCTGCTAGAACCCTAGAGGTGTGTGGCATTGATCACATTGGGGTTACCACCTGGGACAATCACCACCTGTGGAGGTCAGTCCTGCAGACCCCAACTCCACGATGGATGAATAAAATACACTCACACACAAAGTACAGTGAATTGTGTGGGCTAGGGAAGCTGTCAGCTGCTCTCAGAGGGCGATTGCAGCTACCCAACCCCTACTCACTGTTCCCCCTCGCATTTATTCAGTACAGATTTAATAACAGAGGTTCTAAGTCAACAGGCTTGTGGATAATTAACATGGTTAAAAGAGTGGTTCTATAAATGATAAAAGCTTTTGGTTCTGGGGCCCAGAACAAACACGGTTAATGGGTAATCTCCCTTCCACCTCCCCCTGAGAGGGCCATCAGCACAAAGTCTACATGAGGAAACAAAGAGTAGAGACAAAGGAATGTGGGGTAAACAGACTTAACCAGGAAAGCTTCTATTATTCCTGATCTTCACCCTATGACCTAATGCTTTAAGATAAGGACTGGCTGCCTTCAGCCTGCCCCACTAAAAGCTTTTAGCCTTCCAAAAAAATTGAGACTATAATCTTACAACTTTTCCTAATATTTCCCTTAATATTTTGCCAACCACCCTTAGTAAACCTCAACAGAGGTGAGATGTGGTTGATTAGTTGACATAATGTAATATTTTGTAGACATTTATTAAACATTTGGTAATATTAACTTGCACTTTTTATTTCCACATTACAGAGCCAGCAAAATGATTTTTTAAGTACTTGACCATTTTAATAGATCTTTGAAAAGTAGGTAGCCACTGTGCCTATAGAACCCAATGTAACAAGGCCCTCTTTGAATTGCAACTGTGAGATATGCACTACACACCTCACTCCTTAGCCTACGTAGTGAAATGAGAAGCCAAGAGGACACTGCTGAGGGTTCCAGGGGGAGCAAGGGGTGATGAGAGAAAGAGACATGTACTTACCATCCACAGACACTGGAAGCATGAGGGAGGAATCACCGAATAAGGATACCTTAAAATTATCAGGACTGTGGTTTTCTTCTAAGATGTATGTTATTTGAAAATTACTTTGGGTTGGGCATAATGGCTCATGCCTATAATCCCAGGACTTTGAGAGGCCGAGGCGGGTGGATCACCTGAGATCAGGAGTTGAAGACCAGCCTGGCCAACATGGCAAAACCCTGTCTCTACTAAAAATACAAAAAATTAGCTGGGTGTGGTGGCTCACATCTACGCTTCCAGCTACTTGGGAGGTTGAGGCACAAGGATTACTCGAACCCAGGAGGCAGAGGTTGCAGTGAGCCGAGATCTCACCACTGCATTTCAGCCTGGGCAACAGAGTAAGATTCTGTCTCAAAAAAAAAATTATTTTGGGGAGGGCGGGCCAAGATGGCCAATTAGAAGCAGCTGTGGTCCACAGCTCTCATGGAGAGAAATGAAAATGGCAAGCGAATTCTGCACCTTCAACTGAGCTGTCCAGGTTCCTGCGCTGTGACTGACTAGGTGGATGGCTTGACCCATGGAGAGTGAGGACAAGCAGGGTGGGGCAATGGTCCACCTGGGAGTCCCCAATCCCAGCCAAGGGAAGTGGTGAGTGATTGTGCGGCCCCATCTGGGACACCATGCTTTTTCCAGAGATCTTTGCAATGGGGTTGGATCAGGAGATCCCCTCATGATCCCATGCTGCCAAGGCCTTAGGTCCAAAGCACAGAGCTGTACAGAGCCTCCAGAAAACAGGCACACACAGAAATCCAGGAATTTTGCATACTGCAGCCCCGAGAATTCTGGCAAGGCAGGAGATCCATTCATGCATTCCCCTAGGAAGGGGGCTGAATCCAGGGAGCCAAGTGGCCTTGTTCTGTGGGTCCCAATCCTATGGCACCTCACAAGTTAAAACCCACTGGCTTGGAATTCCAGTGGGCCAGCAGCAGCAGGCTAGAGACTGCCTGAGATGGACCAAGTTCCCAGGGGGAGGGGTGACTGCCATATCTGTGTTCCAGTTGGCTGTCCTAGCCTGCTGGCTCTGGGGAGTCCAGGCAGTCAGAACCAGAACTCTAATCTCTCCCTGGGACAGAGCCCTGCAGGGCAGGGTGGCTGCAGTATCTGTGGTTCAGATGACTTAGTCTTTCCAGCCTGCTGGCAGTCTGGATGAGGGGGGTTCTCCCAGCATGGTGCCTCCACTCTGCCAAAGGGCAGCCAGACTGCTTCTTTAACCAGTTCCCTGATCCCATTCCTCCTGACTGGGTGAGACCTCCTAACGTGGGTCTCCAGAAACCTCCTACAGGAGTGTTCCCACCAGCATCAGATCAGTGCCCCCTCCAGGAAGAAGCTCCCAGAGGAAAGAGCAGGCTGCCATTTTTTATGTTTCTCTGCCTTCCCTGGTGATACCTTCAGGTGTGGGTGGGACAGAGGCAAGTAGGGTCTGAAGTGGACTCCCAACAAAGCACAGCAGCCTTACAAAAGAGTGGCCTATTAGAAAAAAAAACAAAAAACCCAGAAAGCAACAACAACATCAACAACAAAGACACTACAAAATCCCATTCAGAGATCAGCAACCTCAAAGATGGAAGGTCGATCAACATTCTTAAAAGAATTTCCAACCCAGAATGTCATAACCAGCCAAAGAAAGATTCATAAGCAAAGGAGAAATAAGATACTTTTCAGACAAGCAAATGCTGAGGAAATTCATCATTACCAGGCCTACCTTGCAAGAGCTCCTGAAGGAAGCACTAAATATGGAAAGGAAAAACCATTACCAGCCACTACAAAAACACACTGAACAACACAGACTGGTGACATAAAGGACATAAAGCAACCACATAAACAAGTCTGCAAAATAACCAGCTAGCCTCATGCCTACAGTATCAAATTCACATATAACAATATTAATCTTAAATTTAAATGGGCAAAATGCTCCAATTAAAAGACACAGAATGGCAAGATTGATAAACAGTCATAATCCATCTGCTGTCTTCAAGAGACTCACCTCATGTGCAAAAGCACACATAAGCTCAAAATAAAAAGATGAAGGAAAATTTACCAAGCAAATGGAAAACAGATAAAAGCAGGGTTGCAATCTTAGTTTCTGACAAAACAGACTTCAAACCAACAAAGATCAAAAAAGACACAATAATGCTGGGAGACTTTAACACCCCACTGACAATATTAGACAGATCATGGAGAAAGAAAATTAGCGAAAATATTCAAGACCTGAACTCCGCTCTGGATCAAGCAGATCTGATAGATATCTACAGAATTCTCCACCCCAAAACAACAGAACAGACATTCTTCTCATCATCGCATGGCACTTACTGTAAAACTGATCACTTAATTGGAAGTAAAACACTTTTCAACAAATGCAAAAGAACTGAAATCATAACAAACAGTTTCTCACACCACAGAACAAAAAAATTGGAACTTAATATTAAGAATCTCACTCAAAACCACACAACTACATAAAAATCGAACAATGTGCTCCTGAAGGACTTCTGGGTAAATACTAAAATTAAGGCAGAAATCAAAGAAATTCTTGGAAACTAATGAGAACAAAGAGACAATATACCGAATGTTGGACACAGCAAAGCAGTGTTAAGACAGAAATTTATAGCACTAAATGCTCACATCAAAAAGCTACAAAGATTTCAAATCAACAATCTAACATTACAACTAAGAGAATTAGAGAAACAAAAGCAAACAAACCCCATAGCTGGAAGAAGACAAGAAATAGCCAAGATGAGAGTGGAACTGAAGGACATAGAGACAGACACACACAGAAAATAAAAAACCTTCAAAAAATCAACAAATCCAGGAGCTGGTTTTTAAAAAAATTAAAATAGGCCGCTAGCTATACTAATAAAAAAGAAAGGAGAGAAGAATTAAATAGACACAATCAGAATATCACCACTGACCCCACAGAAATACAAACAACCATCAGAGAATACCATAAGCAACTATATGCACATAAACTAGAAAATCTAGAAGAAATGGATGCATTCCTGGGCACATACACCCTCCCAAGACTGAACCAGGAAGAGACTGAATACCTGAATAGGCCAATAATGATTTCTGAAATTGAAGCAGTAATCAATAGCCTACCAACCAAAAAAACAGCCCAGGACCAGATGAATTTACCACTCAATTCTACCAGAGGTATAAAGAAGAGCTGGTCCCATTTCTACTAAAACTATTCCAACCAATTGAAAAGAAGGAACTCCTCACTAAGTCATAACAACCCAAAAGCTTAAGCTGATCAGCAACTTCAGCAAAGTCTCAGGATACAAAATCAATGTGCAAAAATCACAATTGCCAAAAGAGAACAAAATACCTAGGAATACAACTAAGAAGGAAAGTGAAGGACCTCCTCTAGGAGAACTACAAACCCTTGCTCAAGGAAATTAGAGAGGACACAAACAAATGGAAAAACATTCCATACTCACAAATAGGAAGAATCAATATCATGAAACTAGCCATACTGCCCAAAGTAATTTATAGATTCAAGGCTATTCTCATTAAACTACCATTGACATTCTTCCCAGAATTAGAAAAAAAACTATTTTAAAAATCAGAGACATAGGCCAATGGAACAGAATAGAAAAACTCAGGAATAAGATCACATGCCTGGAACCATCTGATGTTTGAAAATCCTGGCAGAAACAAGTGATGGGGAAAGGATTCCCTCTTTAACAAATGGTCCTGGGAGAACTGCTTAGACCTATGCAGAAAATTGAAACTGAATTCCTTCCTTACACCTTACATAAAAATTAACTCAAGGTGCATTAAATGCTTCAATGTAAAATCCTAAACTATAAAAACCCTAGAAGAAAACCTAAGCAATACCATTCAGGATATAGTCAAGGGTAAAGATTTCATGATGAAAACGCCAAAAGCTATTGGAACAAAAGGAAAAATTGACAAGTAGGGTCTAATTAAACTAATGAGCTTCTGCACAGCTAAAGAAACTATCAACAGAGTGAACAGACAATGTACACAATGGGAGAAAAATTTTGCAATCTATCCATCTGACAAAGGTCGAATATCCAGAGTCTACAAGGAACTGGTATTTACAAGAAAAAACAAATAACCCCATTAAAAGTGAGGAAAAGAGAGAGATCCAAGATGGCCAATTAGCAGCAGCTCAAGATTGTAGCTCCCAGTGAAAGCACAGAGAGCAAGTGGACGCCGCACTTTCAGACAAATTTTTGTTGCCCACAGACCGGGAGATTCCCAGCCGAGAAGCCACGTGGGTCGCCAGTGTGACTTTTTTGGCCAGCGTGGCTGTTTTGCCAGCGCCCCAGCACGGTGCTTCTCAGTGCGGAGTATACGGGATGTGGTGCCCTTTGAGTCGGGCTCGGCTGGTCCCATCCCCACAAGGAGAACAGCAATTGGAAACACTGAGGACTGAGAGTTTCACAGCAAGCACAGCCAAACTGGGAAGGTCCAGCTCTGTTGGGAAGGGGCGTCTGCCAAAGGAAAACTAAGAAACAGAAAAAACTTAATCACCGGGCAGAGAGAGATTCAAGATGGCAGATTAGCAACAGCTCAGGATTGTAGCTCCCAGCGAAAGCGCAGAGAGTGAGTGGACACCGCAATTTCAGACGAATTGCTGTTGCCCACAAACTGGGAGCTACCCAGTGGAGGAGCCACACGGGTCGCCAGTGCGACTCTTTTTGCTGGTGCAGCTGTTTTGCTGGTGCCCCAGTGCGGCACGGTGCTTCTCAGTGCGGAGTATATAGGACTGGGTGCCCTTTGAGTCCGGCTTGGCTGGTCCCATCCCCACAAGGAGAACAGCAATTGGAAGCGCTGAGGACTGAGAGTTTCACAGTAAGCACAGCTGAACCCAGGAAGGCCTAGCTCTGTGGGGAAAGGGCATCCGCCAAAGGAAAACTAAGAAACAGAAAAAA